>JAUMHN010409028.1:0-14689 GCA_032360265.1 Heliamphora ciliata
GAAGATGAGAAGAAAATTTTAGACGAGCCATCTGGGTCATATAACTTTTATGTTAACAAGTAAAAGATAAACTGACGGTTTGATTTGAAATTTAAGGAGATATACATATATTTAAACCATATTTTCTTGTCAATGTAATGAACTTAGAAGATCAAATCCATAGTTTTAAGAATAAATTTAGATAAGTTTGAAGGAAGTTATCAAACCTGAACTGGTTTTTGAAGTTATTTGACTAGTTCAAGATTTTAAAGACTTGCATACCAAGTTTTATTTGTTGTTGAAATTCCTGGATAGATTAGCTTGCATTAATGAGCAAATTGATAATTTACTCAGGAAATCATTTTGTAAACTTAAGATACTTTCATTCATGCGTGGCTTAAATAATGAAATGGATGGGGGAAGATATAATATATGAAAGATGTGATTTTATTTGATTCATTAAAGTATTGTGAGAGCTTTATAACATCAATGTGAACCTTATGATATGAAGAAGGATGTACGATAATGATAACATGAAACATAATTTGGAATATATGATATTGAACTAGAAAATGGGGCAACTTAACTATCACGCCCCAAACTCCGGGTCACGTAAAACACCCACAAACAAACAATCATAACACCCAGCCCGAGAATATACTCTCAAAATAAACATACATGCATTGTATATAAATGCCAAACGGCATACATTACAAGGCTCCAACGCTGAGAAACATGTATTAAGCATACACGATACGGATAGAAACAAAAAGAAAGACTATAACTCTTCCACCTCTTCAGCACCTTTAGATCAACCAGCGTGATCGGTACTTGAAGAAAAGCAAATCCCACATCGTGAGCTGAGGCTCAGCAGAAACTAGACAGGCATGCAGTATAAGCTAAACATGCTAAGAAAATGAGGTGTAGTTTTAGATACTCTTTCAAGCCTTGAAAACATTTTCACATGCAAATGGGAAAGTGAGGATACAAACCATCTTTTGACTCACTCACAGGAGTCCTGAAAACAGTTAAAAGGGGGGTTTTAGGTCACGATCCATGCGACTCTTAAAACTAGTTTGAAAACTGGCGTATCCGTCCCACAATGTATTTCATGCAATCCATGTACCCTCTCAGATCAAGAGACCTGACATAACGCAGTACAGATGCGTAAAACTGGTGCTCACAAGCCGTAGCCCCGGTCCTAACACTGGTATAAAGATCTGTACATAACATACATTTCCTGGATAAAATCGTATACCATGGGGTAAAACCATAGACCACGGGGTAAAATCACATACTTTACCGTAAGCCACGGGATAAAACCGCATGCCACGGGATAAGACCGCATATTACAGGATAAAACTGAAATTAAGGGGATTACACTGAATACATACAACAGGATAATACTGGAACTACAAGATAACACCAAGCATATCACATGCATTTACAAACCGAAGACCTAATCGCTTCAAGACCACAGAAGGCCACTTATTCGACTATCATGTACCAAATAAAACTATCCATAGTTCTATAAGCACAAAGCACGTATAAAAATGACGTTCCACATAAAGATGCCACATAACCCAATAAGACATCACATGCCATACACCATCATACGTTCACCAGAACGACCTGTCCACACATCGGGACAACCAACATCCAACCCAGAAACCAACACCTGAACTTCCCGCAGGACGATTCTCACCAGAACCCCACCTTTAACCAAACCACGAACCCACACGTCGCGCACATAACCAACACTCACACAACCGTGCCACAAACCCTAAACTAACCATGCACGTCACACCCCAGGACGACATCACATAAACACTCGAGGTCACCACATGACCCCCAAAACCACAACGCCATTAACCAAACCCCAAAAGGGACCCAAAGGTATTTGAATCAACTAATTTCCATAAATTAATCAATTGAATACCAAAGGACACCAATTAGAAACCAAAACCTAACCACCGAACCACCAACAAGCAGCCCAGAATTTAGTCGACTGGACCCAACCCCCAGTAGACTGAAAAACCCACTGGAAAACCACAAAAACGCCTCAACACACGGTTTAGTCGACTGACCCCATGAGTTTAGTCGACTGACCCTCAAGAACTATGATCCAGTTAACTGATCTCATGGGTCAAGCCGACTAAACAAGCCTAGAAACCATTTTTAGCTACGAGTTCAACCTCTAAACCTCAAATTGAAGCCTCCAAACACCGATTCAACACCCTCAAACATACACATGCCTAGGCCTAACACCAAGGCCTCAAAGGAAACCTCCAACACCCGATTCCCTCCACCGAAATCGATAAAAACCCAGTTTTTAACCCAAAAACCCAACTTCATAGAAAATCAGATCTACAACAATCCAACCGGTAAAAAAATACCCGATTACCCATAGCACCCTTATAACACATACAGGTCTAGAATCCTACCTCGGTGAGTTTAAAACTCGATGTCTCGAACCACATGCAAAATTGAGCTTCGCCAAAATCAAAATCTGACCAGATGGTTGCGTAGCCCACCGTGACAATAACAAAGATCGGTTGTTGGATCGTTGAAAACCGAGCCCTGGGCCCCTGAGAACTTAGAGAGAAGGTAGAGAGAATATGGAGGAATCTTAGGAGTTAAGTTTTGAAAATATCTTTATGAAAATATAACTCCAGATATTTATAGGCCTCCAAAATATCCTTTTTTTTTAATTTTTAAAATTCGCACCGTAACACCCAACGGCCCCCAGAACCTTCCCCGCATGTATCTCTACCCTGAAACATGCATCAAAAGCAATAAAAACATGCTCAAACGAAAACACGTAACGCGCGTCCGAAAATGCCAAAAAAAAAACAAGTCAGGGTCTCACAACTCTATCCCCCTTAAAGGAATTTCACTTCCGAAATTCAACATAAGGCAAAAATAACAAACCGTCGATCGCAATCGACACAGGCATACGAGATGGGCAGCCAAACCATTCCTTGGATAGAGTCAAATAAGGTCAGGCATCCTTAACAATGGCCAACTATCTCAAAGACAAGGGATCTACAACCCATCCCATCCTCACAACCTCATCAACCACTACCTCAACACAGCACATCACCCACGGAGTCCATCACCAACTCCCAAATAGATACAATGAAAAACTAGCCTCTAGCCTCCAGCCTGCAGACTTAGAAAGTACCTCTGCTCGCTAAAGGTATGTCTGCATCATTCGACATGACCGGTGTCCTCAAAGCACTAGGAGCTATAAGTGAATATACTCGGGGCAATACTGCTTTGTCCTGTCTGCCACCCGGCACTATCGGCTGTCGTACCCACTGAACTGAAGCACCTCCACCCGTCGTCACTCGAGAAGTCTGACATACTGGATACTATTGTCGATCCCGCACAACTGAATCCTCTGGTGTGCCCACTGTACTCGGTGTACTCTCTCTGGGGACAACTCCTGCGAATATGCCCAGTCTGACCACATCTGTAACAAATTGGTAACTCCGTCCCTTGCGACTGATCCTGTATGGAACTCTGAGCCTGCCTCAACTGTGGGTCCCGAGATTGCCTCGGCTACGGGCAATCTGGTACGCGATGCCCCAGCTGTCCACATCGATAGCATCTGACCTCCCTCTACTCTGGCCTCCCTTACGAAGCCACTGATGGTGATGGTGCAGAGAACTGCTGTGATCTAGATGGATGAAAACTGGAACCAGAGGACCTCTGCCTCTTGCTGGAACGCCCAGCTGTCTATGCCTCTACTCCACCCTTTGGTATCCTGGCCTCCCTAGAAGCTCGGATCTCAATCATGGTGTTCTCCACCCTCGCTGCCTTTACCAGCTCCGTGAACACACGAATCCCCATCGCTACCACACGCTTTCTGATCGCTGGTCTCAGACCCTGCTCAAACCTCATAGAACGCAGCTCGTCTGTGCTCACCAACTCAGGTGCAAACCGGGACAAGCACGTGAACCTGGACTTGTACTGTATGACGTCCAATGCCCCCTGGGTAAGAGTGTAGAACTCCTCCCTGTACAAATCTCTTCTCAAACCTGGGAAGTATTTTTCTAGAAACACTCTTGTAAAAGCTGCCCAAGTAACTTCTGCAATAGTCCTGGCATATTTTCACCAAGCGTGAGTAGCACCCCTTAGCTGAATGGTGGCGAAAGAAACCCGCAACTCATCCTCCACAATCTGTAGTGTGTCAAGGATCCATGTCACCAACTCTAGCCACTCCGTCGCCACAATAGGATCAGGTCTCCAGCAAAGGTAGGTGGATCCATACGCCTAAACTCTCGCATCGCCATAGTAGCCCTCGCCTCAGGCACCCTCTCCCTAACATCCTCACCTCTAGAGGTCTCAACCAGCTATTGGATAGAGCTAACTAGCACACGCAACAACTCCATCGCGTCCATGAATCCAAGAGGAGCATTTGCATCCCTAGCATCAAGGGTGGGAATATCCCCTTGGCCAATAGCATGGCCATGGCCTCGACCATGGCCTCGCCCTCTCCTCGCCGACATCACATCTATATGAAAGAAAAATAATACATAAGATGCAACACATCGCATGAATATAAATGTTAAACACTTAACATGCTATCACATAGCCACATAGGTTCATGCTAAACAAACCCTACATACCGAGGAGAACCAATAAGAATGACGCATCTATATGGATAACCTAATCAGATTCTCTGCTAGAAATCACGTCAGCTAAACGCGTTTCTAACTTGGCCCCCAAGTTTGTTAATCCAAACGCCTAAAGGCAGGACTACCACTCCTAAGATTTAACCCCCATGCTCACATGTACACATCATTCACGTATGACCCGCATGCTATCACGTCCATGTTATCAAAACACCTATAGTCAACCACACGCAATCAACCTCACACGGTGATGTAGTCTCTTCTCACGGCTCTTAGGTTTTCGAACCCAGAGCTTTGATACTAAGCTATCACGCCCCAAACTCTGGGCCACGTGAAACACCCACAAACAAACAACCATAACACCCAGCCTGAGAATATACTCTCAAAATAAACATACATGCATTGTATATAAATGCTAAATAGCATACATTATAAGGCTCTAACGTCGAGAAACATGTATTAAGTATACACGATACGGATAGAAACAAAAAGAAAGACTATAACTCTTTCATCTCTTCAGCACCTTCAGATCAACCAGCGTGACCGGTACTTGAAGAAAAGCAAATCCCACACCGTGAGCCAAGGCTCAGCAGAAACTAGACAGGCATGCAGTATAAGCTAAACATGCTAGGAAAATGAGGTGCAATTTTAGATTCTCTTTCAAGCCTTGAAAACATTTTCACATGCAAATGGAAAAGCGAGGAAACAAACCATCTTCTGACTCACTCACAGGAGCACTGAAAACAGTTGAAAAAAGGTTTTAGGTCACGTTCCACGCGACTCTTAAAAAAAATTTGAAAACTAGCGTATCCATCCCACAATGTATTTCATGCAATCTATGTACCCTCTCAGATCAAGAGACCTCAACTCTAATAGAATGCAGTACGTATGCGAAAAATCGGCGCTCATAAGCCGCAACCCCAGTCCTAACACTGGTATAAAGATCTGTACATAACATACATCCTCGGGATAAAAATGTAAACTATGGGGTAAAATCATAGACCACAGGGTAAAATCGCAAACCACACCATGGGGTAAAACCGCATACTTTACCATAAGCGACGGGATAGAACCGTCTACCACGAATTATACCATGGGATAAAACCGCGTGCCACGGGATAAGACCGCATATTATAGGATAAAACTAAAATTAATAGGGTAACACCGAATACATACAACAGGATAATACTGGAACTACGGGATAACACCGAGCATATCACATGCATTTACAAACCAAAGCCCTAATCGCTTCAAGACCATAGAAGGCCACTTATCCGACTATCATGTACCAAATAAAACTATCCACAATTCTATAAGCATAAAGCACATATAAACACGACGTTCCACAAAAAGACGCTACATAACCTTATAAGAAATCACATACCATACACCATCATTCGTTAACTAGAATGACCTGTCCACACACCGGGATAACCAACATCCAACCTAGAAACCAACACCTGAACTTCCCACAGGATGATTCTCACCAAAACCCCACATTTAACCAAACCACGAACCCACATGTCGCGTATATAACCAACACTCACAGAACCGTGCCATAAACCCTAAACCAACCATGCATGTCACACCCGAGGACGGCATCACATAAACACTCGAGGCCACCACACGACCTCCAAAACCACAACGCCATTAACGAAACCCCAAAAGGGACCCAAAGGTATTTAAATCAACTAATTTCTATAAATTAATCAATTGAATACCAAAGGACACCGATTGGAAATCAAAACCCAACCACCGAACCACCAACAAACAGCCCAGAATTCAGTCGACTGGACCCAACCTCCAGTCGACTGAAAAACCCACTGGAAAACCACCAAAATGCCTTAACACGTGGTTCAGTCGATTGACCGCATGAGTTCAGTTGACTGAACCCCAAGAACTATGATCCAGTCGACTAAACTCATGGGTCCAGTCGACTGAACAAGCCCAGAAACCATTTTTAGCACGGGTTCAACCTCCAAACCTCAAATCGAAGCCTCCAAACACCAATTTAACACCCTCAAACATACACACGCCTGGGCCTAACACCAAGGCCTCAAAAGAAACCTCCGACACCTGATTCCGTCCACCGAAATCGACAAAAACTCGATTTTTAACCCAAAAACCTAACTTTACAGAAAATCAGATCTACAATAATTCGACTGGTAAAAAGACACCCGATTACCCATAGCACCCCTATAACACATACAAGTCTAGAATCCTACCTTGATGAGTTTAAAACTCGACACCTCGAACCACGTGTAAAATCGAGCTTCGTCGGAATCAAAATCTGACCGAATAGTTGCGTAGCCCACCGTGCCAATAACAAAGATTGGCTGTTGGATCGTTGAAAATTGATCCTCGGCCCCCAGAACCTTCCCAGCATGCATCTCTACCCTGAAACATGCATCAAAAGCAATAAAAACATACTCAAACGAAAACACATAACGCGCGTCCGAAAATGCCAAAAAAAAAAAAGGTCAGGATCTCACATTAACGATTAAAGAACATGGTTTCTTTAAAGTAAAATTGATGAATTATGTCGATATTAAAACTGAATCTGTGATATAAGCAAGAAATTTGGAGTAGTTATGGAAGTTGATTTATTCCTGATTTAAATGTGTTTATCAAATGAGTTGGAATCTTGTGTTCCTGAAAGGGATTTTTTTGTTGATAAAATTATGATATTAAGAAAAATAATATAAATCTTGAATTTGAAATTGATGATATGGAATCGAAAATAGAATGATGTAACAATTGTGAATGAAATGGAAGATTATGTGATTGTGAAATTGGATTCGGGAGATGGACTCTCGATTGTTAATAAATGTTGATATGGTTAATCAAATATTAAACCGAGGATGGTTGATGTGAATGTGATAAGTTGGGCTTGACTAGCTCCGCGGTGAAAGACCGAAAACTTGTGCAAGTAGGGTGCCCTACCCATCGAGTTAGTCCCCGAAAAGGTGTGCATGGGTTGCCTACTCGTCGGTGTTCCTCACGAAAATCGAAAAAGGCAGTTGTCGTGGTGAGTTATAGAGCTATCTATTACCCAATGGCTTCGCGTAGCCTATTGGGGGAATAGGGAGGGGTTTCTATAAGCTGCACCCGACGTCGGTTCAATATCGGATTAATGGAATAAAATGGAAATGTGAATAATAGATAAATGAATTGGAAAGTAAGATAACGAGAGTATAATGTAACTAATGAAAAGGAAAAAGAATAGGAAAGGAAAAAAAAGGGTAGAAATAAAAAAATTTAAGATGAATAAGACACTGAAGCGAGTTAATGATTGTCACGCCCCAAACACCAGGGTCACGCGAAAGCCCACCAAAGCACCCATTTACCATGAAAATAGGTTTTACAGTTGGAAATAAAAAAATTCAACATTTTGATAAAAGATTTCCCAATGATCAACTCTCATAAACAATAAACATGCATTTTTATACATAAATAAGCATATCGCCAAAAGGCGAACAAAATCGGCCTACACAGGCACCACATGTAAAAGTACATGTCTCAAAAAGGAAAAACTACAACAAGCCTTCCATCACCTCTGGAACTAGGTCAACTCCACGTGCTCTCCTGAAAAAGATTTTACAGTAGAAATCCCACACCGTGAGCCGAAGCCCAATAGAAAAATAGATTGTAAAGTTGTAATACAGGTCATGCAATCATATGGTGGGAGCTAGCTCGACCACAAAAGCCAAACAGGTTTTTTTCTCAAAAACCATACGTTTTCATCATTGAAACTATACATATAATCCTAACAAATATCATGCCACAATTAAGAGAAAGTAGTAAACCCAATATTCTCGACTCGGGACACGTAGCCGAGGAGACACAATAAATGTAATCCTATGTACCGACTCTACCACACCGAAAAAGGTAACAACTATAAACTATTGTCCATTACTCTACAGCCGCGCAGGGTTCAATAAGTAATGACAAGTTCTATACGGAGTCACGACAGCGACGCCATTAATGGAGGCAACTGACAAATACTTAATTTACGGGACCTGAGCCTGAGGGAACTAAGCACCCACACGACTCAATTTACGGGGACTAACCCGAAGGAAGTGAGTACCTACGCTGTGCACGTTTTCGGACTTGCACCGAGAGGCAATGGAAGCCCAACTCAATAATACCCACTGTCACGGTACATCTATGGAAAACATTTCAAAATCAACCCACAAACATATATACAACACATGTATATAAGGAGATCCAATCCATGAACCATGGAGATCAAACAAAACATGTAAAAACATATTTTCACTCAAAACGTTTTAGAAGTTGAGACTCAACCCCAAGGGTTAGCTCTAAACCTCCAATAAAACACGTTTTCACAACTTTCATAAAACTCCTCATTTTTAAACCTCATTTCTTTTGAAAACTACGGGAAAACATCCCATTCTAGGACCCCATGGGCTCATAGAACTCTTCCCAATCTCAAAACTCTTCTTCTCACACAAAGGAAGAAAAGGGTCAACACCAAAAGAAAAGGTGTCGACACAAACAGCGGAGGTGTCGACACAAATAGAAAATGTGTCAACTCAAACAACGGAGGTGTCGACACAAACAGAAAATGTGTCAACACAAACAGCAACAGAATACTTAACACTAACAGAAGGAAATTGTGTCGACACAAACAGAAAATGTGTCGACACCAACAACAAAAGGTGTCGACACAAACAGAAAATGATGTCGACACAAAAGAACTGAGAGTTCATTGCAACAGCCACTGAAGTGTGCTCAACACCCCAGAAGGAAAATGTGTCGACCCTAACAGAAATTGGTGTCGACACAAAAATCCAAAATTTCCAAATTTCAGAATAAGCTACAAGTTATGGTGAAAAACAACCCAAGCTACTAAAACAACTTCTCAGCTCCAAACTAAACCAACCAAACACTCCTTTAACAGCCCACGGGCATACATAAACGCAAAACAACAAGGATACACCGAAAGGAAAGCCTCAAAACCCTTTTCCTCCAACCAAAATCCACCCAAAAGCGATTTTTAAACCAAAAATCCAACTTTTGAAACATAAATCACATTTCATGCATTTTTAAATGGTAGAAACACGTATGATTACACGTAATACCCTCTAACAGTTATACAGTCTAGGATCCTTCCTCGGTGAGTTAAAAACTTGACGTCTCAATCCACGTGCAAAACTAAATTTTACCAGAATGAAATTTCGTTCGGATTGATGCGTAGACCGCGATGCCAATACTAAGGATCAGCAGTTAGTTTGTCAAAAATCAAGCCATGGGCCCCCAAGAAGTTAGAGAGAAGGTAGAGGTTTTTGTTTGAGAAAAAAAAACTTAGTCTCCAAGCTTTGTAAAATATCTCCACAAATATCTAAAGGCTAGATATTTATAGGCCAAGAAAATATCTTTTTTTTTAAAAAATATTTGAAATTCGCACAGAAACTCCCTATAACCCCGGGAACCAACCCCGCATGCTTATTTCACAGAAACATGTTTCAAAATGCATAAATCATACATCGTAGAAATATATATGCAAAAACACGTCAAACATTTATAAATCTAAAAAAGAGATGGGTCTGGGTCTTACAACTCTCCTCCCTTAAGGAATTTCGCCCCCAAAATTCACTATAAGGTTACAAAGAAAAAAGCTCCGGATATCTAACACGCATCCCCGATTCCAGCTCCCATGTCACTTCTTCAACCCCGTGATGTAGCCATAGGACCTTGACATAAGCAATTGTTTTGCCCCGCAACACTTACTCCTTCGTATCAAGAATCTTCACCGGACGCTCCTCATACGTGGCATCCTCGTCAACCCGTAGCTCGGCCCAATCTAACACATGTGAAGGATCAGGCTCGTACCTCCGAAGCATAAAAACGTGAAACACGTTATGCACAAATGCTAACCGAGGTGGCAAAGCCAAACGGTAAGCAACCTCCCCAACCCTGTCAAAAATCTCAAAAGGCCCAATGAAGCGCGGTGATAGCTTCCCACCACGACCAAACTTCATCAAACCTCTACGAGGTGAGACCTTCAGGAACACGTGATCCCCCACTACAAACTCTAAAGGTCTTTTCCTCTGATCTGCATAACTCTTCTGATGGCTCTGAGCTGTCTGAAGACGCTGGCGAATCACTACTATCTTCTCCGTCATCTCTTGCACCAAGTTGGGTCCCAAGACTGTGGTCTCTCCCACATCTGTCCAACATACTGGTGACCTACACGGTCTACCATACAGAGCCTCATACGGTGCCATCCTAATACTAGACTGATAGTTGTTGTTGTATGCAAGCTCTACTAACGATATATGATCCTCTTAAGAACCTCTAAAATCAACGACATATGCCCTCAACATGTCCTCCAGAATCTATATGGTCCTCTCAGATGACCATCTGTTTTGGGGTGAAAAGTAGTACTGAACATCAAGTTCGTCCCCAAAGCCTCCTGAAAACTCTGCCAAAAGCGCGATGTGAAGCACGGGTCTCGGTCAGAAACAATAGACACGGGCACTCCATGCAAGCGGACTATCTCTCTGACATACAAACGACTCAGTCGGTCCACTGAATTCTTCACGCGGATGGGGAGAAAGTGTGCAGAGTTTGTCAACCTATCAACCACAATCCAAACGGAGTCATGTCCCCTAGGTGAGTGAGGAAGTCCTGACATAAAGTCCATCGTGACGTTCTCCCACTTCCACTCAGATACCGGTAACGGCTGTAACAATCCTCCCAATTTTTGGTGCTCTGTCTTTACATGCTAACATGTAAGGCACCGAGAAACAAACTGAAGTACGTCCTTCTTCATTCTAGTTCAATAGAACTGACGACGTAGTCATGGTACATCTTCGTGCCTCCAGGATGCACTGCAAGGCGTGAATGATGACACTCATGTAGTAGATCAGCTCGGCATAACTCTAGCACAAACAACCTCTCAGCTAACCTCAGACTCTGGTCTGAATCCACAACCCATCCTGCTGTATTTTCTATGCTAGCAACACAATCTCGTATCATTTGAGCTTCCTGCTCCGTCTACTTGACCTCTAACACTCGTGCAATCAATGCTGGTCGTGAAACTACTGAAAATAAGGTAGCCTCCGTCGCTGTCTCCCTAAGACAGAGATCAAACTCCCCAATCTCTCTAAGCATGTCCCATTCTCATATAGCAACAGAAGCTAACAAGCCATGAGATGTCCTGCTGAGAGTGTCAGCTACAACGTTGGCCTTCCCTAGATGATACTACAAGTCAAAATCATAAGCCTCCAACAGCTCCATCCATTTTCATTGGCGCAAGTTCAGGTCTTTCTGCGAAAACAAGTATTTTAAGCTCTTGTGATCGGAGAAAACCTCAAAGTGCTCATCATAAAGATAGTGATGCCATGTTTTCAAGGCAAAGACCACGACAGCTAACTCCAAATCGTGTGTCGGGTAGTTCTTCTCTTGTGTCTTCAACTGTCGAGAACCATAGGTGTGGCGTTGGGATTTAGGGGTCAAAAATAGGGGAGTTCAAAGATGTTTTGAAAATATTTTAAACACCTTGAAAACTAAATTTTGAAAACCCCTTTTGCTGAAAATAGAGCCGCCACTTAGTTTTTGAGAAAAACTAAGAAAAACAAAATTGGCTACTAATCTTTGAAAACGTTTACTAGAGAAAAGAGGGTTCAGGGGCTAAGGTACGAATCGGGGAAGGTGTTAGGCACCCTATTCGCCCAACCGTAAGGTTGGCCTCTACTAATCACCATTGGTTCTTTAATAGAATTTCTCAAATGCATGCAAATAAAGAAAATGGAGGCAAAGAGGGAACATCCAAAATCAATTATAGAAAATACATAAAATATGTATATAACACTCCAAAACAAATAAGTGTCAAAAGAAAAATCCTAAATCCTATGGCATGCAATTTCTATCTAAGGAGACATGAAATACATCCTCATGCAATATTGTTTAAACAACCTAATACTAACATGGTTTGATTAAAAGAAAAATATGCTAAAGTTGTCAAAATTATCTAAACATGGACTGCACAAAAATGAACTACACAATATGTACAATATACATATCATTACCTAAAAGTTGTGAGAAGTTTTGTAAAAAGTCCTATGTTAAAAACTAACCAAAATAATAAAATCTAATAACAAACATTTTGTATTAACAAGCAAATATTTGAAGTTTTGATTTAAAGAAGAAAGGAAATAAAATAAAATAAAAAGTTTACAAGAGAGTAATTTAACCAAAAAATAAAATGTTAGAGAATGCTTATTTAAACTAACACAAGAAAAACCTACTCATTTGCATTTTATGCATTTTTTTTAGAAAGACAAAAGAAGGTAAAAAGAAATCAAAAGAAAATTACACGTTAAAGATAAAAGTTAGTTTTGGGGAATCTTTTTATAATTTTTAGGTTTTAATGAAAATGTAAAAATGTTATACAAGAAAAATTAAGCTTAATAAAGGAAGGTTTTTTTTTAATGTTAACAAGAAAATCTAATTATTCACATT
The DNA here is from genome assembly GCA_032360265.1 of Heliamphora ciliata. Classification (NCBI taxonomy): domain Eukaryota; kingdom Viridiplantae; phylum Streptophyta; class Magnoliopsida; order Ericales; family Sarraceniaceae; genus Heliamphora; species Heliamphora ciliata. Next base: position 13,110 of record JAUMHN010409028.1, read on the forward strand.
TTATATTTTAAAAGAGAATAAAAGAAAATAAAAGGAGAAGAAAACAAGTAATATGAATAATGGAGTTTTAACTATTAAAAAAAATTATAAAACTATTAAAAAAAATTTAGATTAGTGCTAACAAAAGAACATTAAACTAATAATAATAGAAAAAGAAATGTTAGTATTAAGTGAAACATAAAATTGATATTACAAGAAGTAAGAAATAAAATGCTATAAAGAAATTTAAAGCTAAAAAGAAAATAAAAGACTAGAAAGAAAAATTACACTAATATAGAAATAGAAGAAAAGAAAATAAGAGTTAGAAACTAAACATTAAAGTAAAAAGAAAATAAAATATTGGCACTAAGAAAAAAAAATATTAAATAAATTACATTAAACTAAAAACAAAGAAATAAAAGCTACAATATAAAGGAAAGTAAATGCTTGAAAAGTAAATTAAAATTAAGTTAGAAAAGCAATAAGATAATGAATTAGAATGCTAGTAAAGTAAAGTTAAGCTAATTAAAAGAAAAGAAAATAAAGTAAAATACTAGAATATCGAATTAACATAAAAGAAAGAAAATGAAAAGAAATGAAATATTAGAATTAAATGAGTGTAATATTGATAATTACAATCATTTTTATGTAAGTGCCTTAATTATCACAATTAACAACATTAACAAGTTGTAATTATTAGGAATGTTGGCACTATTTAATGATTTGATTAGATTTTAATTCAAATAAGCAAATAAATAAATAAGTGAGCTAAATTAAATGAAATACTAGAACATAAATAAAGCAATTGATAAGTAAAGCAAGAATGTAATAAAAAGAAATATGTGATTTGAAATTGAATTTTAACCCGATCACTCCAAAGAGAGAAAGTGGAGCTTAAAAAGATCGGGGATCTGAACGGGGTACCTAGATTGCCGGGGAATTCTCAAGTTGCGGAATGTGCCTCGGCGTGCCAATCCTCGAGTGGTGATCCAAGCAATGTAGGCTTCAATGTAGGTATTGGAGGTTCGAGACTCGGTATTTTGGCAGGATTTCGGCGTCGGGGCTCGAGATTGCTCGATGTATCGGCAGAGCCTCTCTCCCTCAAAATTCGTACTGAAAACGTACGCTGGGGTATGGTATTTATAGAATTCTTCAACCAATGAGGTGTTGCCACGTTTTGGGACTCGTCAGACCATTTGGAGTTAGCGGTCGCCACTATGCAAGTTGGCGGTGGCCAAGTTTTTGGAAGTTTCCACAAAGTTCTATGGAGGTCGCCACAATGGGAGTTGGTGGTCGCCATGATGGAAGGTAGCGGTCGCCACTTTTGGCTAGGGTTTCTACAAAGTTCTACGGCGGGCGCCATGAAGAGAGTTGGCGATCACTTTACTTGGGCAACAAGTTTCGATGGTTCGTCAAAATTTTATTGGCTTGAAGGTTCCAGGTTCAAATACCGAGCTTGGATCACTTCCCGAGGATCGTACGGAGGCACTAATCCATCTGTTTTCATCATCAGATTTGCTTAAGATTGGGCGGGGTCAAATTGGGGTGTCTACAGTTGCCCCTCTTTGATATAACTTGCATAGCAACGCGTGAAGCAAGTT
>JAUMHN010409038.1:0-14689 GCA_032360265.1 Heliamphora ciliata
AGCATACATATGATGTTGGTCGTACTCGAATTTTCATCGAGCTGCCTACGTACCCCTTTGCTAGGGATCAGACCAAATCGTTGTTCAAAGGGCAAAATGTAAAGATAAAATGATAAGAAGCATGATGTGGATGCTAACATGATGTGGATGCTAACATAAATAAATGCTAACATGATGCAGACATTTACATTGTAATATAATGCAAGAAAGTTTTGATGTCATAACACAGATCGAGAAAAAGATCAATCAGTTTAAGGCTGTGAGGAGGACCGACGAGTCAGTTTAGGGTCATGAGGAAGACCGATGAGTCACTTTAAGGTTGTGAGGAGAACCGAGGAGTCAATTCAAGGTCGTGAGGAGGACCGAGGAGTCAGTTTAAGGTCATGAGGAGGACCGATGAGTCAATTTAAGGTCGTGAGGAGGACCGACGAGTCAGTTTAGGATCGTGTCGTGAGGAGGACCGATGAGTCAATTTAAGGTCGTGAGGAGGACCGACGAGTCAGTTTAGGGTCGTGTCGTGAGGAGGACCGATGAGTCAGTTTAGGGTCGTGAGGAGGACCGAGAAAAAATAACAAATTAATAGGTCGAGTTAAGACTTAAAGATTCGGGATGAAGTGCGGGATAAAGTTATGACTTAGATTTATCGAAAGTGAGGTTAAAAGCCAAATTACGGTTTTAAATTAGATTTATTAGAAGGAGAAAACACCTCAAAAAGATAAGAGTTTAAAACACATGAAATTTTCTTGAACTTTTTTTTAAGAAACTTTTGAGATTACAAAAATTATTATTTTTTTTTGAAAAAGCTCTAAAAGTCATTTTTAAAAACAAAACATGTTCACAAAATAAACATCACAAAATTTTTTTTTTCTTTTTTTTCTGAAAATTTTTTTTGCTAAAGAAAATAATTTAATGAACAAAATAAATGCATAATAGTGACAACAAAACACTCATTTCAAATGCCCAAACAACCCTTAAAAATCCTAAAACGTCATAATGGCGAACTGATACTGGGCCGCCAACTTTGGAATTTGCGGTCGCTGTGATGGAAATGACATGACGGTTGACAACCTGGCGGCTGCCTGGACTAAATCTGTTTGACACGGCGGTTGCGCACTATAAATCCCTACAACATGGCGGCCGCAGTGTGACGTTTGGAAAACATGGCTGTCGCTCACTCATGAGATGGCTACTGCCAACTCCGAGCGTGTATTCAGCCCTTTAAAGCGCACGAGCACATCCCATTTTCATCATTTCACTCTCTCTCTAACTCTCCATTCTATTTCGTCTTCTCCCTTGTTCCCAAACTTTTTCCTTTGTTCATTTCTTGCTTCTAAACTCACACGATGTTCACCTTGCTTTTTGTGATCCCATTATTCTTCATGGCGGGCCAAGGTCAGGGGGATGACCACTCGGGGACACGACGGGATCCTTCCGCTAGTGGGGGCACTTCTACGCTGCCCATTGCTCTGATGGATGCTCTTGTACTCGAGGCAGAGCTTGCTTCCTGTCGTTTTGCCGAGGAGGCGCGAGCAGCGGTTGCGGCGCAGGCGGCTGCTATGCTGCTGCAGAGGCCGAGATTACTAGCTTTTTGGATCTCGATGCTGGAGATGGACATCTGGCACCCTTCAACCCGCACACCTATGCACCACTGCCTCATTGCATGATTTCACGCGGGATGAGACGCTATGAGCCTCCTGATGATGCGATTGCCGCTGACATTCTTCTGCGAGAGCCCGACCACCACATGTCTCGTCGATGCCCATCGATAAGTTTTCCAAAGTTGCTGTTTAAATACCAAAGCATGTTGTATGATATAACAAACGTAAACACATGCCTAGGATTCCTTCAGATGTGTTTGTGATATGATGATGACGATGATAATATGAATGATGATTATGATATTGATGATTTATTTTGATGATTGGGATTTTAAACTTTGCTTAGGTACCTATGCAAAGGAGATTAAAACAGTAGGGACACTTAAGGTTTGAACAAACAAAGAAAGGGCATTTTTTTTGATTTTTTAGGAAAACATAAGAAAATTTAAGGGGAAAAATTTTTTTTTTATTTTCGGGGCATGGGATTTTTTTTATGAGAGCATTTTTAGGAAAATTTTTGGAATTCTTAAAAATTTTGAAAAAAATCTTAGAAAATTAGGACAAATTTTAAGAGAAATCCTGCAGAATTTTTAGAAATTTTTTGAAAATCTTTAAAAAAATTTTAAAAATATTTTGAAATTTTGAGAAAAATCCTAGAAAATTTTGAGAAAATTGTAAGAAATTTTGAGAAAATTCTAGAAATTTTGAGAAAATTGTAAGAAATTTTGAGAAAATTCTAGAAATTTTGAGAAAATTGTCGACAAAAGATTTTGAGAAAATCTTAGAAATTTTGAGAAAATTTTGAGAAAATTTTGAGAAAATTGTAAGAAATTTTGAGAAAATCCTAGAAATTTTGAGAAAATTGTAAGAAATTGTAAGAAATTGTAAGAAATTTTGAGAAAATCCTAGAAATTTTGAGAAAATTTTCTGAAAATTGTCGACAAAAGATTCTCAATTCTCTTGCCGGGTTGTCTCAAGCTCTCGAGTAGTAACGTCTAGTTGGACATTGTAACTATACTGGCTGATAAAAACAGTTGCAATGTCTTCTCAAGTTCTGGTTTTAGCTACATCAAGGGAGAGGAACCATTTCTGGGCTGCCCTAGAAAGAGATCAGTGAAAGAGCTGAGCCTTCTATTGGTCATCAATCCCCATTGGTGACAGGGTACCAACATACATTCGGAGGTGAATTCTGGGATCTCCGATTCCGTCAAATTTTTTCATGTCTGGCATTTTGAATTTTTTCGATAATTTAACATATGAGAACAAGCAGAGTCCCCTATATCGAGCATATATTCTTCAACTCCTTTGACTTTCCTCAAAACCTTTTCCATTCGGTCACTCTTTTTTGCCAGCGCAGATTCCCTAGATTGGGCAGTATTTTCCTCTTCTACCACAATCAGGCGGGGAACCCGAGGTGGCACCGCGACTTGCGGTATCTCTGGTCCCTGGTTGTCATCCTAAAAGTCTTCACCATTCTTGTTCGTATTATCTAGCTGTCCATTCACACCGAGCATACGGGCCTAAATTACTTATATATGCGCCTGGCACTGGTTTTGAGCCTGGAATTACTGCTTCACAACCCGCTGTATCTCGATAATAGCCCTCATCAGGGCTGTCAGATTAACTTCGTTCTCTGCCATGTTGGTTGATTCAGATACTCTACGAAGTTTGCCCGATTCTGATCTTTCCCAAACTCATATCAACTGAACTCTTTCCAGATCAATGGTAACCCACAGAAAAACCTGAATCGTACTAGCAGAATAACTAGTCTCAGACATTTTTTGAAAGAATTCAGATAACAGACAACAAATATTTCAGATACCCAAAAACAGCCAGAACTGAAATAATGCCCTTGTCGGGCTCATACCACCAGCATAACAACTAAACATCTAAAAACACAGGATGAGAACCAAAGGGGATGAATCAACTGAGTTCTAGAGGAAAGGTTTAAGCAGGTGGCGTTCTAACAAAAGGATTATTCTAACCCTCAAGAGGCTAGTTCGACATATGAGGAAAACTGACAACATAACGGTAGAAAAACAAAACTTTCTCTCACAGGTCGAGAGAAAAGGGTTTTGAAGAAAGAAAGCCTAGTTAAAAATGGGGTATAGAATTAACAACCCGAGAAGAACCCAGAAGAAGTCAAGTAAAAACTTTAAGATTATTTCATTAGTAGAAAATCACAAATTGATAAGTTGAGTCAAGAACTAAAAATTCGGAATGAACATGGGATAAAAATAATTAAAAAGTCGAGTCAAGATTTTAAAATTATTCTCATTGGGAGAAGACTACAAATTAATAGATAAAGTCAAGATCTAAAAATTTGAGATGAACACGGACTAAAAATAATTAAAAAGTCGAGTTAAGACTTTAAAATTATTCTCATCGGGAGTGAACCACAAATTAATAGGTCGAGTCAAGACCTAAAAATTCAGGATAAACACGAGATAAAAACAATTAAAAAGTCGAGTCAAGACTTTAAAATTATTCACATCGGGAGAAAATCACAAATTAAAAGGTCTAGTCAAGACCTAAAAGTTCATAACGAGAACAGGATAAAAATAATTAAAAAGTCGAGTCAAGACTTTGAAATTATTTTCATCGAGAGAGAATCACAAATTAATAGGCCGAGTCAAAACCTAAAAATTCGGGATGAACACGGGATAAAAATAATTAAAAAGTCGAGTCAAGATTTTAAAATTATTCTTATCAGGAGAAAATTATAAATTAATAGGTTGAGTTAAGACCTTAAAATTTAACATGAATACGGGATAAAAATAACTAAAAAGTCGAGTCAAGATTTTAAAATTATTCTCATCGAGAGAGAACCACAAATTAATTGGTCGAGTCAAGACCCAAAAATTTGAACGAAAACGGGAGAAAAAATAATTAAAAAGTTGAGTCAAGACTTTAAAACAATTTTAAATTCCAAAAACAGGCAAACAAACACATCATAGGGGAATTAAAAACACATAAAAAGAAAACATGACATAGGTGCCTACGGAGTAAGGCTTAGGGTGCCTGGGGAGCAGGGCTTGAAAAACTAAGATGCCTTCTTGACTTAGGGTGCCTAGATCACTGAGGCTTGGAAAACCTAAGACGCCTTCTAGACTTAGGGTGCCTGAGAAGTAGGGCTTGAAATATAGGATACCTAGCGCACTAAGGCTTGGGAAACCTAAGGGTCGTCTCACGAACCTAGGACCTAGACAACTTTTCACATATGACTAGGATTTGGAAGAGAGGTTTGCCTAGCGCACTAGGGCTTAAGGTGCCTAGCTCACTAGGGCATGAGAGACCTAAGACGTCATCTGAACTTAGGAATACCTAGACAACGCTTCGCATATGACTAGGATTTTAAAACAGGGTTTACCTAGCGCACTGGGGCTTAAGGTGCCTATCTCACTAGGGCTTGAGAGACCTAAGACACCGTATGGACTTAGGAATACCTCAATAATGCTTCGCAAATGACTAGGATTTTGAAACAGGGTTTACCTAGCGCACCAGGGCTTAAGGTGCCTAGCTCACTAGAGCTTGAGAGACTTAAGACATCGTCTGGACTTAGTAATACCTAGACAACGCTTCGCATATAACTAAGATTTGGAGAAAATCTAAGACACCTTCTGGACTTAGGACCTAGACAACGCTTCGCATATGACTAGTATTTGGAAGAGGGTGCCTAGTGCATTATGGCTTGGATCAACGAGCCATTGCTGAGGGCTGCTACACAGCTTTTGGGATCCACGAGCTCACGTTTTTCGCTTTGGCCTTGAAGAGGTATGTCCCATTATACAGGAGTTCACAGCCATTCTTGATGTCATCCTACGGGAGTTCGTGATAATACCATCCATGTTCATCTCTGCGAAGAAGTAGATCATGTGTCTTTGTGGTCTGACTGGCCAGGCGGTTTCTTTCTTCGTCCATGGGGATTCACTGGACATAAATTTTTCCTTATCGGTGCCCTTGGTGACTTCAGCTTTCAGTTGCAGCACCGTTATGTTCTGTGCATCTGTCTGCTTGCCTGGTACCTTCTTGTTTCCTGTGATGGCGTAATTAGCACTATTCTGGTGGACATTGCTAAGCAAATGAGGGCAGGGAAGGATTTCGTGCCCCTAGTTTTAGTTGAGACACTGGTTGGTCTAGATGCTATCCACCGGGTGTAACCACATATTTTGCCGATAGTAAAACTCAAATCTCTCCTTTTTTCGCCCTTCTCTCCTTTTGCTAATTTTTTCTCAATTTTTACCGCTCTTCTCTCATTTTGCTGATTTTTCTCAAATTTTACCGCTCTTCTCTCTTTTTTCCACTCTTTCTTTGTTTTCCCACATATCTCTCCTTTGATTGATTTCTCTCGATTTTTACCTCTTATTCTTTCTTGTAAATCTGGTTGATGGAGAAAGTGAATCTCATGTAGAAATCGACCACAGATAGGTACAATGCTGCTGCTCTCGTCCATCGTCCTTTCTATTAGATATGCACCACTAAGACAGCTTGGAGATAGTATCTTTCTACCCTGACGGGGACAGACATCACTTGGCAGTGCTTTTGGTAGCAGATCCCTACTATAACTTTGACTAACATGGACCATCCAGTGTCTTGCTAATCAGCTTACAATTATCCACATTTTATTATCCACATTGAATCATGAGGAGTCAGATCATATTCCAAGGCGTACGAGGTTGTATGTACTCATCTTCCCTTCATGCTCCATTTCTGGTGCAGTATCAGGAGGCTTGGTCGTCTAGTTCCACAATGCAAATGCAAGAGCTGTCACACACTGAGCTCCTTGAGAAGTACAAGACATGATTAGTTTAGGAGGAAGAGAGCATAAAGAAAGAAACGGGAGAAAAACAAGTAGCAAAGAGAAGGAAAATCTGAGAGGTCTATTTTGCTTTTAAAATTTTGTAGCTTTCTTCTTTGTTTAAAATTTTGAACTTGCATGCCCGTCCTCTATTTCCAAAACTTAGTAATCGCAGCAAAAGTAATGAAAATCCTATGTTTATCTGAAAAAGGTTTCCAATTATTTAAAGTTTTTCAATTCTTACAATTAAACGACTTTATTATCAAAACTCAAAGATAAATTTGCATTGATCATTACTTGGATTCAAAGATGGCTAAAATAATGAAGGTGGCTGGACTTCTTGAAAGAAGCTGCCTACGTATCTCAAAAAGTGAAATCAGGCCATAACGTAGTTCGGGCTCGGTTCACTCTAAGGTATTAACACTCTCGTTTTGTGGTGCCCTAACTTTTACCAAGGTCGTCCTTTCGAGTTTTTGGCCCTGCGGGCTGCTCTAACTTTTGCCTAAGCCTCTTTTTCGATTTTCAACCCAGCGAGCTTTTTATTTTATTTTTCTCTCAAGGGTAGTACTTTCTGAGTTGGTCCAAGTTGATTGGAGTGGAGAACGTGTTACCATCCAGATCCATGATGATTACAACACTACCAATCATAGTAGTTTTGATTAGATACGGCCCGGCCCAGTTTGGCTTGAACTTGCCCCTTTGATAAAAAATTGGAACCCTAATTTCCTTAAGAACTAAGTCACCTTCTCTTAGATCACGGGCCTTGACTTGTTTTTCTTGAACGCTCTGGCTATCGTTCTTTGATACCCTTGTATGTGGAACAAAGTCTATAGTCTTCTTTCATCGAATTAGAGAAGCTCTTCCTTCGAATTCCTCTGCCATTCTTCGGTGGGTTGAGCCGTATTTTATACTTTTTGATCCTTTCAAAGAATTTCTACAGCGCTTGATATGGCCGTCTCGATTTTTGGACTTAACAATCATGTCGTCCACATACACCTCGACTTTCTTATGTATCATATCATACAACAAGGTAGTGACAGCCCTTTGATAGGTTATCCCTGCATTCTTTAACCCAAACGGCATTATGCGGTAGCAGTAGGTGCCCCAAGGTATATTGAATGTTGTCTTCTCTCTGTCTTCAGGGTCCATTAGAATCTGACTATATCTAGAGAAGCCGTCCATGAATGACAACAGAGAGTACCCTACTGTTCTGTCCACCAAAATAACAATGTGTGGCAACGAGATGTCGTCCTTAGGACTGGTCTTATTGAGATCCCGAAAGTCGACACAGACTCTAATTCGTCCATCCTTCTTTAAGACCGGCACAATGTTAACCACCCATTTTGGATACTCAGTTACCATTAGGAACCCGACGTTGATCCGCTTGGTGAGTTCTTTCTTGATCTTCAGCACCCATTCTGGCCGTATCCTTCTCAACTTTTTCTTAACTGGTTTGGCATTGGGGAATAAGGGGATGCGGTGTTAGACAATATCAAGATCAATTTCGGGCATATCCTCGTATGATCATGCAAAAATGTCTTTGAATTCTTTTAATAAAATCGTTAATTATTCACGTTCAACTAAAAATAAAGAAGAGCCAATTTAGAAAATTTGTGGATTAATTTTATTACCCAGATTTATTAACAAAGTTTCTTTAATTATTTTTTGGGCATGTATTTTTTCTTCTCTTTTTATTAAAGCTTTCAATTCTTTGAGGACTTTCCCTCGAATTTAAAATCATCAAAAAGCATACAAAATAAATCAAGCAAAACAGAATAATCAGAACCTTCGTTTATTTTAATAATATCAAAGAGAGTAGGGATTACAAAACCTAAAGCAAAAGAAGAGGGTGCACAGACAGACGTGCCCTCGGACTCGACATCTAGCTGATCAGAATAAAGCAAAAACTTACAAGACTCATACTCTGACTCGAGACTTGAATCATCCAAATTACAAGAATCTAAAAATCAGCTGTGACATTCGGTTTTGGGACAACAAATGAAGGTGGGATAACCTTCTTGTCAATGAGATCCTGAATTTCATGGCGGAGTCTCAGATAGTTATCGAATGGGTGTTTGTGGCTCTGATGGTATGAGCAATATTGGAATGGATCGTAGCGTAGTGGTAAAGGGTTAGGAGGCGGCATTGGATCAAGAAACTTTATCAGCCCTTTCTTGACAAGTCAATTCAGGGTCGTGGTTAGAGAGATATTAAGAGGAGTAAAAACTCTCCTTGGCATTTTCGGCTGCGACGGCTGGTTGTTTCTGGGAAGAGATGATGAAGGTGAAGAATTCAGTTGATCTAATTAGGGGTTTAGAAAATTCACCTCGTTAGAGCGAGATACGGGGTTAATGGAAGAGGTGGGATAGTTTTGGTTGTTAGATAGGTAAGGTCTTCCCATCTTTTGGCTCGGCTCGTCCTCATCAATATCACCAGACTTTTTTGCATCTTCTATCTAAACTCCGACATCAAACAAATGCTCGAATGTGGAGAGCAGCTGTGTGATCAGATAACGCTTCAATGGAAACTAAAGATTCTTGACTACAATCCACACTTGTTCCTTTTCTGTTGGTTAGTTTGTCATTTTAGCTGTCTTTCCCCTCCACCTGGTCGAAAGTCCACAAATGACTCTCTGCTTTCTTGACGAGTGGTCTCTAGCTCCCGAGTGGTTACATCTAACTGGACGTTATAACTATATGGACTAACGAAGGCAGTGGCAATGTCTTCTCACGTCCTAGTCTTTGCAGCATCTAGGGAGAGAAACCATTACTGAGCTGCCCTAGAGAGTGATCGGTGGAACAACTGAGCCTTCAACTGGTCATCGACACCCATGGGAGCAAGGGTACTAACATACATTCTCAAATGTATTCGAGGGTCTTCGGTCCCGTCGAACTTTTCCATATCCGGCATCTTAAACTTTTTTAACAATTTGGCGTTTGGGAACAAACATAGTCCCCCCACATCTAGCATATATTCTTCAACCCCTTTTTCCTTCCTTAGAACCTTCTCCATCCTCTCAATCTTATCCTCCATCATGAATTCCTTGGATTAAGCAGTATTTTCTTCCTCCACCCCAGACTGACGGGGGACGCGAGGTGGTGCAGCAACTTATGGTCCATTATAACCCTGGTTATCATCCCAGAAGTCTTCTCCATTCTTGTTTGGATCATTTTGATGCTCGTTTACCCCTGGCAAGCGAGCCTTGATTGCTCAAATCTAGGCCTAACACTAAATCTGAGCTTTGGAATGTTGCTCGACCGCTCTCTATATCTTAGAAATCAACCTCATCAGAGTTGCCAAGTTCACTTCGTTCTCTTTCATCTCAGATGGTTTCACTGTCTGTTTGGATACCTTAAGAAGTCTTCCTGTTACTGACTAGGCCTAAACACGCACTAAATGCGGATCTTCCGACTCAATGATCTAAAACCAAAACAAACCTAAAAGCTCAAAGGGAGAGAAACAAGCATTAGAAACTTCCTGGACAGGTCCCCAATAACAAATAGCAGAACAATTGACTGAGAGCAGCAAAACAGTAGAATGCTTTGGTCAGGCCCAAACTGACAGAAAACTAGAAAGAACAGCACCCGAAAACCCGGAAGGAGAAACCCGAAAACCATACTAAAGGAACATCAGGGATAAAGGTTTAACCAAAGGTTTTACGGGAGAAATCGTACAGCACTCCAATAGAAAAATCGATCTAAACCAAACAAAACCTTAAGCTAAAACCCGGATAGGAGTCCGAGAAAGGAAGCAAACTTAAACAAAATTGAGGGTGCTAAGCTGTTACCCCGAGTAGAGCCACCGGGAGGGAGAAAGCTATCCTAAGCTAAAAATGAAGGCCTCAGCTAAAACTCGGGCAAAGCTCCGAAAAGAAATTGAGATCCTAAAACAAATCAAGGTTATGACCAAAACCTAGGTAAGAACCTGAGAGGAAAACTATTAAAACGAACAAAAGCTGGAAGCAAACCCGGGTCCAACCCCGGGAGAGAAACTATCCTAAGCTAAACAAACAAGTAAAGGTCCTAAACAGACACAAACAAAATATACAATTAAACAAAAATATTTAATCCTACCGGTTACATTCATATAGGAGGGTTCCAAGTTATTACATGCAAAAAAAGGTTAGTTTGGTCAACACTCTGCATACCTTCTGAATAAAATCAAGAATGTACATCACATGCCTAGTGTGGTGCAAGATATGGCCTAACGGTACGCAATAACTCTTTTGCCTCACCGAAAAGCGTACGGCCAAAAGGCATGCCTGCCTCCTCGACATGGCCTCGAGATAGTAAACTGACTGGGGTATCGGGTCGACCAAGCAGGGGGCTAAGTACAATACAAAATACGTGCGAGAATACAAATGAGAAAGGCAAATTAAGAACCAATGATGTTTTCAAATCTAGCCCTCTTATTTGATTTTGTAAACCAGTCCCCAACGAAGTTGCCAAAAAATACTGTAACACAGAGATTTTGGGTTTGGTTAAAAAAAATAGAATTCAAAAGTTATTTAAGAAAACTTTAACACCATGAAAATCAAAAGATTTTGAAAATCCTTTTTGTTAAAAAATTGAGTCGTCACTTGATTTTTGAGAAAAATCAAGAAAAACAAAAATAATCTACTAATCTTTAAAACGTTTAACTAGACCAAACATGGGTCCGGGAGCTAATGTACGAATCAAGGAAGGTGTTAGGCACCCCATTTGCCCAACCGCAATGTTGGCCTCTACTAATCATTATTGGTTCTTAATTAAGTTTTTCAAAAGCATACAAATACAGAAAATAGAGGTAAAGGGAGAACATCCAAAATCAAATAATAAAAATTTATAGCGTAGGTATATAGAACTCCAATCAAAGTATAAAAGAAATCATAAGTCATAAGACATGCAAAGTCTATACTAAAGGGTACATGATGCAAACCTCATGCGATACAATGGGATCATTAAGACATAGCAAACAAATCATAATCAAATTAAAACATGATACTAACGATGCATAATAAACATAACAAGAGTTCAAACGAAAGGGAAATAAACCCTAAGGTTCTCTAAGCCTTAATCATACTGAAAATACACCACATATTGCATACTGGATGTTACATATTATCCACAGAATACTAAAATAGCAAAATAGGCTACTGAAGTAGCACAAAGGTTGCGACCATAATATTTGGATGTTGCGATCGCAAGGAAAGATGGAGAAAAGGTTGCGGCCACGAGAATTAATGTCGCGACCGCAAAGATGTGAGTGCTAGAACATTGCGGGCGCAACATTGATTGTTGCGATCGCAAGGAATGTATGCACTATTTTACTGAATTTTGGTAAACAGTGTGTTGGGTGTAAGCATGCGATATGTGGAGTCAACAGAATCGAAGGAGAAATTAAAATTTATTCGAATCAAAACCACAACTAAGGCATGAAAATCTCAATACAAACCACAATCCTAGAATTAAACATGCTTAGAATGTAATTAAAAGCAATAAAACCTAATAATTGTGATTCTTTCAAAAATAAAAAGTAATTTGTAAGCTCTAGGCAATCCAAAAGGAGGGTGAATTGGGTCTTTTTAAGAATAAATAACAATTTTAAAATTTTTTTGAAAACTTTTTAATAATGCAATCAAATATAGCAATTTAATCAAAAATAAAAATAATGCAAATATTAAAGAAGTTAGTGATAGAGAGATTGAACCAGACACCAAAGATTTATAGTGGTTCGACTTCTTCCAAGCCTACGTTCACTCCTCAAGTTCTCCCTTGAGTATTTTCACTATCTAGAATGGTTTATGAGCGCATTCCAAGGCTTTGCAATTTCAAGACTTTGCTTGAGTAAAATTAATATTTACGAGCATATTCACAAGCTTAACACAGCTTCAAAAAGATCCTACGAAAATAATCTCTTATTTTTTTCTAATCTTTCTTGAACGCTTCTTTGATGAGATTTTCCCACTCACTTAAAGGATAAAGGGTGATTCACTTTTGAATACAATAAATGAAAAAGTATTATGAAAAACACTCACTCTCTTTACAGAAATGATTGACAATAAATGAGAAAGTAAAGAGAGATGAGGAACAAGAACTGGAGATTCAACAATAAATGAGGGCTTCAGAATTCTAAGTTTGATTCAAGCAATATTACAGTAAATATAGGTCTCCAGTTGGAGTAAATACTGAGAAGTTACTTCTTATATAAGCTCTTGTGCATTCATGACCGTTGGAGGTAAGTGGGAGCAATAAATGCCAAAAATCTAACCATTGAGGTCTGCCGTAAAATTGAATTTCTGTCGCCTGTGTCGACACAAAGACTTTTGGTGTCAACACAAATTGTCTGGCAGGATCCCTTAAGTGGTTCGGTCAACACAAATTTTTGACACAATTTCTACACACTACCTTACCAACATCATGGTGTCGACACATTTGAATCTGGTGTCGACTCGTTTGAAACTTCAGCATCTGGAGGAGGCACTTTGTGTCGACTCAACTTGCGTTTGGTGTCGACACGAAATTCTGCAGGAAGCCTCGATTCTTTTGTGTCGACACATACGGATTTTGGGGTCGACACCAAAATTCTTCAGACAGGCTCGGGACTTTTGTGTCTACTCATCTTCAATTGGTGTCGACATCTCAAATTCTACAGGTGGCCTCGGTTGTTTTGTGTCGACCCAATTTTTATTTGTGTCGACTCAAATTTTCGGATATCAAAAGTGAGGATCACTTTTGTGTCGATACAAAAATAATGTGTCAACTCATTTTGAGTCCTGAGAGCTATGGCTCTTTTGTGTTGACACAAAATATATTTGTGTCGACACTAAACTTTGATACTTGAAAGATGACTTATGAAACTGTTAGGGTGTCAAGCCATTTGTTCAAAGGAGTTGACACACTTAATGTGTTTCAAGTATACTTTGCCTTAAAAGTGTTTCACTTATTTTTTAATTGATTCCAACACAAAATATTCTCATTTAAGAATATGTGAGTGTTTTAATCTTTTTGAGAGTTAAGTCATTTCTTTTGGCTTAAGGTGTCAATCCAAATGATCAAACTTTGTTAACACTTTTATTTTGAAAATATAAAGATATTATCCTTTTAAAAGCATATATTTCTTAGAAAATAAATTATGAAAATCATCAAAATCAAAATAAAAAACCCTTGTGCTAACAATCTCTCATTTTTTAGTGATTACAACCATATTTTCATTTTCTAGAAAATATTTGAAAATATTTTTCAACAAGGGTTCTCCTCTTATCGACATGCCTTAAACAACATATGCAAATATAATAGCTAGGCATTCAACAGAGTGAAAGTATACATTTTTGATATGTTTTGCAACAAATGATCAAGAAACATTCTGAGTTTATTAAAACTTGTGCAATATGATTTATCCAAAACTCATATCCAAATATTCATAGCAAAAAATATTCAACAATCATTCATAGGCATATGAAAAAATCACACACACACACACACACACACACACACACACACACATATATATATATATATATATATATAACTTAGGCATTCATTCATCCATAACCATAAAAGAAAAATGTATGTTAAGCAAGCATCCAAACCATATATTGTAAATGTTTTCAAACATCCATCCAAAACAATTTAACCAACCCATGCAACCAAAGAAAAATTGTATGTGTTACATCTTCACCTTAAAAAAAACCTTCAAGAAATGTTTGAACTTGTTTCTTGCTTCTTCCCCCCTTCACTCTCCCCTTCACTCAATTACCTTTTCTTCTCTCCCTTTTTGTAATCTTCAAAAAAAATTACTGGTCATCCATGAATCTTTTGAAATCCTTCTTCGCCTAGGCTTTTTCCTTGCTAGCAGATGCCCATTCTTTTGATGCTCGCGCTCGCTCATCCTTAGCTTCAGCTGCGGCCATGGCTTCATAGCGAGCTGCCAAAGCAAGGTCTGCTTCTTGTTTGAGTCGCATGGCCTTTAGTTCTTTTGTTTCCTTGGACTTGAACTATTTGGCCCAGGCTTCTTTGATCCACTGTAGGTGTTCTTCTACTTTTTGAGAATTGGCTTGAACAGCCATGACTACACCTTCATCATACTCTTTTCGAACTTGCCATAGGATAGCATTATTTGCATTAACAATGGAGATGATACCATCGTCCATTGTACGGCACAATGATTGTCCGGTGTCCATGGCTCTTTCTACTTCTTTACGCAAAGACCGATTTGATTTTTCAACAGATTTTACTTTTTCAGAAAGGGCAGAGATGGAGTGATTTAGATCAAAGAAGTCCTGATCAACCTTTTCTTGAAAGAATGTCAAGGA
>JAUMHN010409049.1:0-14688 GCA_032360265.1 Heliamphora ciliata
AGAATGTAAATTTATTAAAACTATCTAAAACTGCTCTATTTATACTAAAAAAGTCCTAAAGCAATATAAAAATGCTTGTTCCCAAGACAAATCCTCAAGATATGACAAAAGTACAAAAATAATACTTTTTAGCACAACTTCCTAGGTTAGCCGGCCACTTTGAAGCTTCCTCTTTTTTAAACAAAATTAATTCTTGTATTTAATAATTCTTTGAATTTTAAAATTTTAGGCCAAAAGAATTAGAATTTGGGCCTTTTTTATTTTTAAGTTGGGCTTAACCCATAGACTTTATTGTTAATTTTTGTGAGCCTAAATTAAATAATTTGAGCCTTACTTGAATTGGGTCAATCTTCATACATGGACCTCATTCTTAATCTTGGGCCAAACTTTCTATTTTTTTCTTTATTGGGGTTAAGGACTTAGGCTCTTAACTTCGTAACTTTAAACTAACACTAGGTTTAGCCCATCCCAAATCTCGGGTTTAAGAAAACTCTTAAGTTTAGTTTAGATTGACTCGAGGGTGTTAGGTTCTGAGTTTCCTTCCATAGCTAACATATTGACTAATTTCGCTTCACAATTTCATTTATATTAGTTTTGGGAATGCGGGTTATTACAATCTATCCCCTTGAATAAATTTCATCCTCGAAATTTACATACCGTATTCAAAAAGATGTGGATACTTCTTTCTCATATCCTCCTCTCATTCCTAGGTAACTTCTTCAAATGAATAACTTCGTCATAGTACTTTCACCAACGGAATGCCTTTGCTCTGCAGGATTAGTTCTTTCCTATCCAGTACTTGTATTGGCTCTTTCTCATATGTAAGGTCAGGTTGGCGGTCAACGGATCGTATTGTTAGAACATGAGAAGGGTCAAGTATGTATTTCTTTAGCATATAGACATGGAATACATTGTGCAGTGTCGACAACTCTAGTGGTACGGCTAATTGATACGCTGTATTTTTCATTCTTTTGAGAATTTCATATAATCCAATGTAACGAGGAATCAGCTTACCTTTCTTTCCAAATCTCATCACTTCTTTCCATGGTGATATTTTTAAGAATACATGATCTCCAACTTCAAACTCTAGGTCGCATCTATGGTTATTCGCATAACTCTTCTGCCTATCTTATGATTACTTCAATCTCTCTTGATTTAACTTTATCTTATCCGTAGTGATTTGGGCAATTTCAGGTCTTAGCAAATTTCATTCTCCAATTTCCTCTTAACAAATTAGGCTCCGACACTTCTTGCCATAGAATGCCTCGTAGGGTGCCATTCCTATCGTTGATTGAAAACTATTATTGTATGCGAACTTGATCAAAGATAAATGCTCCTCCCAGCTTCCCGAAGAGTCTAGAACGCACTCTCTGATCATGTCCTCCAAGGTTTGAATTGTTCTCTTCGATTGGCCATTGATTTACGGATGATAGCCCGTGCTAAACTTTAATGTTGTCCCTAATGCTTCTTGTAAACTCTGCCAAAATCTAGACGTAAAGCACGGATCTCTGTCTAACACTATAAAAATTGGTACTCCATGAAGACGAACGATCTCGTCAATGTATAGTCATGCAAATCGATCCAAAGAAAATGCAATCTTAATTGGTAGGTAGTGTGTTGACTTCGTCAATCTATCCACGATCACCCAAATGGTATCATTACCTTTTAGTGATCGAGGCAACCCGGTTATAAAATCCATAATGATATGTTCTCCATTCTATTCAGGCACAGGTAATGGTTGTAAAAGTCCCTCTGGCTTTTGGTGTTCGATCTTGACTTGCTGGCATTCTAAACAGCTTGCCACAAAGTCTATAACATCCTTCTTCATCATGCTCTACTAGTAACGTGCCTTTAAATCTCTATACATCTTCATACTTCCAAGGTGCATGGTGTACGCTGAATTATGATCCTCCTTTAAAATTTGTTTCCTTAACTTGTCATTACTTGTCACATACAATCTATGGCCAAACCATAACACATCATCTCGAGTTTTAGACTCTATCTTACCCTTTGCATCTGCCTCTGACCTTATCTTGTCCACTTAACTATCAAACAAATGAGAAGCACGAATTTGATCTAATAAAGTTGGTCTTAGTGTAATAACCCAAACTCAAAGATACGAATAGAAAAGAAGGAACATCTCAAAAGAAACGAAGAATCGGGCCGACTGTTTAACCTTTTTGAGCCCAAGACCCAAGATAGAGTGGGAATCACACAAGCATATATTAAAACCCTAATATTGAGAATATGAATTCAAAGTTATAAGTCTAAATTGTTTAAGACAAGAATTAAGCTCGAAAGGTCAAGAAACGACCCTATGTGAAAATACTCGAATTTTCACCTATAAATAAATAAAAAAATTATTTTGATATGTATATATATATACACTCAAGTGGCTAACCACCTAGGAAAGTGAATATACTCAAGTGGCTAATCACCTTGGATAGTGTGCCAAATTTGGTGGCCAAGTTTCATGAACCTAAGTTAACTTAAAGTAACTAAGGTTAGGCAAACTAACTCATGGTTAAGGAAGGTTCTCAAACAAGCTTTACCCACTAACTTTTTCTATGAAAAGGCAATTAAACCTCCCATTTCCCTTCTCTAATTGGTCCATAGTGAGAGAAGAGAGAATGAGAGAGAAAGAAAGAGAAAAGAAAGAAAGGAAGAAGAAGAAACATGAAGCTAGGAGGATCCATAAAGCATGAAAGCTAAATCCAAGGTTTTCCATCACCAAGAAACAACTTCTAACAAGGTAAAAAAAACTCTAACACATCTGGTTTTATACATATCAAACACCTCTTCCATCATTTTCAAACACAAATCAAAGATCAAGAACCGAAAATGAACCGAAAAGGCGTCATGGTGAGATTTTGGGGCTTTTTGGAGTGGGTATTGTGTTTTTACAGTTTGCATGAGATTTTTCTAAGGGACTCATGGAATGATAAGGATTTGGATTTTTAATATTTAAGAGTACAAATAATGTATGTAAAATAAATGGATCAACTCTTGACACACATGGTGCAAGGAGGTTTGAACTAAACATGGTCTGCAATTTGAGCTTTTCCACCTCTTTGCCTTGATTATTGAAAGACCATCACTAATTGTAGAAAAAGGATCTTAGCATTTTATTTATGTCCATACCTAGATGTTTGTGTTATCTTTCATCCAAAATTAGTTTGAACTCATTTGACTGAGTAAAACTCAAAATATTGCAATTCTACCAAAGTGTGTCGGTTTCAGACCAGTCAACATTGAGGACCCAAAAACCCTAGTGTAAAATGCGATCTGAGCTGTGGTCAAAACATAGTCATTGTAGATAACATCGATATCTAGCTACACACCAAAATTGAGCCCGAAATATTGAGGTTTGATGGGTTAAAAATACTCTGAAACTCTCTATTGTGGTTCAGCCATTAAAAGATGCTTCTGTCACATATTACTGTATAACCAAAACCCCCTATTGTTAGTGACCTACTCCAAACATCGTCTACATAAATATTGTAGGTAACCTATTGAACTACGTACTGTCCATAAATCAGATCTAGATACCTCGGGAAAGTCTCTCAAACCCATTTCAAACTCTATGTCCAAAACCGATTCAGCTGAGGGTTTGGTGACTAGCAGAACCTATTTTACAAAATGGCCTATATCTCTAACTTGTTTCAAAGAACTATTCCTAGCACTCTTCATATGACTTGTTGGGGACATTTTAAACTAGAACATATCCAAAAATGGGCTCTCTTTGACATGATTTGATGCCCTAAATCCGAGATCAACGAGACACTTTTCTGGCAATTTTTTTGTGCAAGTGCTGAACCATTTTTGTTTGCGTCAAAAATTTCACCTAGTTTCCTTAGATTTTGGCTTTGGTGTTAAACATAAAGGTTGTAGAGAATATTTTAATCTAAATCTTCACCAAAAATCATAATCGAACTACAAGTCTAAGTCTCTCAAAATGCTGCGGTACTTTAAAATTTAATGATTTAGAAGAGAGTAATAAATGGTTAAGTTAAATCCTTAAACAACTGAAGGATTGGGCAAGCGCGTAGTACCCCTTAAACCTAAAATGAAACTAACCATGGTCCCTAAAACCAAAGAAAACATTCAATGGTCCGAATTGTTTTAGTTTCACATGCTAAGGGGGGGAGGGTTCCGTGTTAACGATTAAGTCATGTTTGCTTGCTAGGCATGGAAGTTTTGTTACCCGATGAGTAAGTTTATCTCGTTTACAAAGATTCGATTCATACACATATAAGATAAGGTGAGAGTACTTAACCATTATCTTGAACTTTAGTTTATGTAAATGATACATGAAAATGCTTTAAAGCGCATGTTTTGAACTATGACCAGTTTGACGATCACATGAACCTGTTATTTTTAAAAGCTTTGATATTTCTAATTCAAGTGTGTTATACATGATATTTTAAGAAAGCATGATGATATTAGAAAAAAAAAATTTAATGTTGTGTTGTTGTTTCCAAAGTCCCAAGTTACAAGGGTTTTTGGCCCTTTATATCCCGTTATGAGAGAGGTTACTCAATTATGGGTTTTTGATTTGTCCCTATAGGGGATGTTTCCCATTAAGCGAGGGTTTTTGCCTTTAAGGCTTTTGTGCTGAGTCCCAAGTTCTAGCACATACCACTTGTGCTTGGTAGAGAGCGACCCTCATTCCATCACGTTATTATTCATGCATTGCGAATTGAGGTTATAGTATCGTTGAAACTCCCGATCGTGTGGTTGACGACTACTTGAACACTGTTGGCATTTGGGTTTAGTTTTGAGAAAGTGGTTATTCATTTTTAAATTATTGTGGTTGAGCCTGGAACATATTTCTGTTTGCAGTACTGAGAAGGTTTTATATATTCTGTGATGTTTTCATTTTCAAGCAAATGCATCAGTTTCTATGTTTTCAGGGAAAATGTGATGAACTATTTTTAGAAAGAGTTTTTAGTTATCCTTAACTAATTAACTGTCTTTTTCTATTCATAACAATGCCAAGTGCGCTCTCTTGTATTCTCTGTGGTTGCAAATACCAGGAACGGCTAAGAGTTGGTCTACCACAAGCGTCGTTGAGTAGGTTTGGATATGGTATTAGGAATCATTTTGGTCTAGTTTTTTTGTTTAGTTTTTAGTTTTGACAGAGCTTCATGTATAAGACCTAAAGGTTTTTGATGTTTTAAAAGTAATGTATGCCCTTGGGATGGTGAATCCCTAGTGACTAATGTTTACCCCTTTTTGACATAAAGGATTGTAGTTGATTAGAAGTTCTTGTTTGTTCTCTTAATATTATTATCTCTTGTCTTTCTCTTTAGCCGTCGATCTGCAACGGGATCACATCCCTCTGTACAGGTTTGGTACTTTGCTGGAGAGGGGTGTTACATTTTGATATCGAAGCTCTGGGTTATAGGTTCTGTAGACTCGTTATCATGTGGTTTGTGGGGGACTGCAGGTTAAGTCAGTCATCTTATGGTTTGTGGTGTAAAGGGGTTTAGGCCTGGGGTTGTTAAACCTTTACCTATAGGCATCTGACTAACTGGCTTTGAGGTCTATTTGGGAAACACGTTCTACACGTGCAGGGTCCTAATTGGAAGTCTAAACAAGTTATCAAATTAAGGAGATAACCAGGGAGGGGTCTTGTGTTGCTGTCGATTTGTGAAGTCTTAGCGGGTTATCAGATTAAAGGAGACGACCCCTTGTGTGATTAAAACCATTTGTAGATAGTTTATTCTTATCTTTATGTTTGTAAGTTAGACTCCTATATCGAGTCCTAAGTTATAGCTTTTCCACGATAGGAAGGAGCATTGAGAAACTTGGACGAAGCGTCCTTCTATCAGAACCAGTATAATGAGGCACGACAAGAACAATTTTTTGCAAGTGGGATCGGTAGAACCTGACCCAACCACTAGGAAGTTGGAGGTAATCACATGACATACTGAACCAAACGTGAGCTGGATCACAATACAAGCTGAGAGGAACGGTATCTCCTTAATCAAGCAATTCAAGGACCTGGGTGCAAAGGAGTTTACAGGAACCCTTAGCCCCATAGAAGTAGAAAACTTGTTGAAGGATGCCATGCGTATTCTAGATAGGTTTGGGGTAGATATAGATAATAAGATTGACCCGGTAGCTTTTAGGTTTAGGAGAGAAGCGTATCACTAGTGGAAAGCTACAGAACAGTTACTAAAGATGCTGGTGCTAGGAGTTGAACCTTCCGTACCCCAAAGAATCACTTAGGAACATTTTGAGAAAGCGTTCGACGAGTAGTAAAAGCCCATAAACTACAAGCATGAGTAGGTGCAAAAATCGATTAACCTGAAACAAGGAAGGATGACTAAGGAAAAATACGTGATGAAGTTTATAGAGTTATCACGATATGCTACCCAACTTATACCTGATGAGGAGACAAGGTGTAGAAGGTTTAAGAAGGGACTAAGTTTTCTGATTAGAACAAGGATGACGATTCTCAAAATGAACAACTACGCAAGAAGGGTGACCATAGCACAAGATGAATTGTAATGCGGGCTAAAAGGATCGATAACTCTTTAGTTAAACAATTCAAAGATTTGGGTGCCAAGGAGTTTGTGGGAACAGTTAGTCCCGCTAAAGTTGAAAATTGATTGAAGGATGGAGTATGCATTTTAGACAGACTGATTTGTTCACGTTGTAGGTTCTTAAGTATCGATTTATAGTCGTTGGAAGTCTAGATTGTGTAACTCTTATAGAGTTGGTATTTGATTTTCATTGTGGTATTGGTGTGAGTCACAAGGAAGATACTTTTGAAAATCTTTTATGATGTGACCCGTTAGGGAAAGCTTATTTAGATTGGTGCGTAAATGTTGCTTGTATAGAGAAGGAATTTTCTCATGAGAATGTGTGGACTCTATGTTTGAGAAGTTGAGGGGTGATATAATTATGTTGTTTCCGATGGAATTGCGTAGCAACTTAGTGTGAGTACGTGGAAGGAATAAGTGTTTGGATGAGAATAGTGGAAGTGTAAGTGAGACTATATGAATTAATGGGTATGATTTTTGTAAATGGCCTTGAGTAAATCAAGTGCCGTTGTAAAATGCGGGTAAGATAAAATACTTAAAGTGCAAAAGTGGTTCTTGGTTCAGTTGTGTGGCAGAGGATGAGTGAAGGGATTAAATGATGATGGTAAGAAATTTTAGAATCAGGAGCTAGTATTGTTTGGTTAAAGGATTGTTGAGTGAGTGGTACGTATGTGAAGGAAAGATGCGAATGTATATTGTGTTATGAAAAGAGTTGTGATCGGGTTCGTATGCGTAAGCATATACCTATGGAGCATTAAGTCTATGTGGTATATTTAGCCCTGGAGATACATTAGGTTTAAGTGATTGTATTAGTCTTGATGGTTGTAAGGCTAGAGTGGTAATTAAAATTGTGTGTAAAGATTGTGTGTTGAAAATAGAAGATAGGGAGATGTTGGTAGATTTGATGCCTTAGGTTATGTCTGAGTTTGACTTGATTCATGGGATAGACTGGTTGTCATCCTATCATGCGTCGTTAAACTGTTTAGGAAAAGAGTAATCATTAGGATACCGGGGGAGGAGGAATTCGTTTTCTAAGAGGACAAGAGTAAACACCTATTCGTATTGTATCGGCTATTAAGGCTTCAAAGATGTTGAAGAGGGGTTGCCCGGGGTTTTTAGCACATGTGATGGACGTAGAGATAGTAGAAAAGAAGCTTTCGGAGGTACTAGTGATTTGTGAGTTTGTAGGCATTTTTCCAGATGATTTACCAGGAATATCCCCAGACCGAGAAGTGGAGTTTACAGTCAATCTCTACCCAAGCACAGTGCTCATATCTATTCCTCCCTATAGAATGTCACCTGTTGAGCTAATAGAGTTGAAGAAACAACTACAGGAGTTATTAGAAAAGGATTCATTCAACCTAGTGTCTAACCATGGGGAGCACCTGTATTGTTCGTTAAAAAGAAGGATGGAACACTGAGGATGTGTATCGACTATCGACAATTGAACAGGGTGATCATTAAGAACAAGCATACTTTGCCTAGGGTAGACGACTTGTTCGACTAGCTAGAAGGAGCTAGAGTGTTCTCAAAGATAGACTTGAGAGTAGGATACCATCAATTGAAAGTGCGGGTGTCAGATGTACCCAAGACAGCCTTTAGGACCCATTACGGGCATTATGAAATTGTGGTGATGCCTTTCGGGTTAACGAATGTGCTTGCTATGTTTATAAACCTAATGGATAGGGCGTTCAGATGCATTCTAGACCAATTTGTAATTGTGTTCATAAACGACATTCGGATATATTCTCAGTGTGACGCCTCATCTTACGGGCATGTCGGGATATACGTAGCTATAATCAAGGGAGATATTGTAGCCATGCATTCATAATTACATATGATAAATACTACATCATTAAAGGTTCAGAACTTGTTCAAAATATTTAGCGATTATAGTCATCCATAAAATTTAACAAAAGTTATAAAATGTTCGCAGAGACTGAACAAAAGAACAAAAGAAAGAGAATTTAATGTCTTCAAACGGTGTTGTTGGGATCGGCTAGTTCCTGCCACTCACCTGGATCCTCGAAGTCTTCTTCCTCTATGAGCACACCCTCCTCAAAATGTTCTTCTTCTTCACCTATGGCACGAATGCCATGAGCCAAAACCTAGAAGCAAATTCTCTAAACCATCTAACAAACTCACAACAAAATATCCTACAATACATATCGTATAATACCCAATAGAATTTAAGGCCAAGGGGATAGACAAATTTAACAGTTTCAGTAGGGTAAGCATATATAAGCACAATTATGTAAGTGCGTGATGCAAATGAATGCAATGAAAGTGCCCAACCCGACATACATCCAGAACCATAACATAAATCCCACGCTGGGAATTACAAAGTAGACTTAATGGAAGCTTGACCGCCAAACCTATTCTTACCTTGTTGCAAAAGGTAAACGCTCGCCTTGGCTTCATGCCTTAGTTGTTTTACTCAATGGCAACGGCGTGGGGAAGCTACTTCCATCCTTATTTCAAACCGTCCATCCTTATTCCAAGCTTTCTGGCCAGATTACTTGTGCACAAAACCCACCTTAAGAAGAAGAATGCTTATTTAGCGTCAACCCAAAGTCTAAATTACCGAAATTAAAGGCCAGTGACGAACCTTTGGTACCTTACCCCTTTTCATAACAAACCCTTTTTTTGTAATAACAACTTTACAAGTCATTCGCAACCATGGACGACCTAGATTCATACCACAAAAAGAATGATTTCCACCCAACCCATAATGATAGGTACAAAAGGGACACTGATAAACCAAGACGCAGGTGTTGCAATGCTCTTGGTGTGCAATATGCTTCTCGTGTACAACTAATTATAGCATGGCATATAAACATGATATAGCACAAGGTACAACTCACTAAAGCATAGAGTACAAGTATATGAAGCTTAAACTATAATTCACGTGACATGGATCCAACCTATCGGCATTGTTTCTAATCATAAAATTATTAATTTTATACACCAATTATTCACATAAATCATTTAAGGTCCATATGTTCAAGTTCCATAATGTGACACGCCACTCATACACTAGGCCAAATTTGGGTAATTGTTCAAGCGCCAATTTTAAAGTTACGACAGTATTTTGAAGTACCTAGACATGGATTTAATTTCTAATTTTTGAACACCAATTAGATAAAAATATTTTCTACAACTTTCATGTTTAACACTAAGATCAAATCTTAGGGTAAAAGGGTTATTTATTTTTATTAAGGCAAAATCATTCAGTACTTTACAGAGAAAAGTGCAGAATTTAGGCCTATGTTGGCCACAGTTTTGGGGAAACAATTCTAGGGCTATGGGTCTGATTTTTGAGGTGGTTTTAGTTTAAGGTGTCCCCTATAAGGTTCATGTTTTGTGCTCGGGCTAGTTGTTTGGAACAAGTTAATGATTTTGGTCAATTCATAAAATGGGTTCAGTCAGCATAAAAAGGGTCTACAGAACCGATTTTTAATAGAATTGATTTTTAACAGAGAAGGCACAAGGCCATTGTGGGACCATCCAAGGGTATTTTAGACTGATTTTTTCTCAGTATCTAGTTTGATATATTGACTACATTTTTCATGAAAATCACTTTTAGATTTGGCTATTAAAAACTTAGGTCTTTGTTCTCAGAAAAATGTGTGACAAAGAGCTTTGTTAGTCACTAAATCACAACAGTGCCTTTGGAAATGGTTTTGACCCATCAAGACTTCATAGGTTTGGCTCCTTTTTGGTGGAAAGTAAGATAAACATGTTATCCACATGTTTTATGTTTTGACCTTTGCTTGGTTCTCAGTCTAACTTTGGGTTTTTAGGTTTGCAACTCAGAGTGGTCAAAATCTGACACTCTTTGGCAAAAATGGTATATCTGGAGTTCTACCGAACGAAATTACTTCAAACAAATTTTGTATGAAAGAGAACTTAAAAATATAGGCCTGGACATAAAAATCACAATTAGATCAATTTTCTAAAATTAGTTATGGTGGTTTAAAGTTCGTGGCAGAAAGTTAGTTTGCCCAGAAAATCAAGTTATTTAGGGTTTTGATAACTTAGCTCACGTTATGTTTAATTTTAATGTATTTTCTTTTCATGCATGTCATATATTCATACATACCAATGTTACAGAACATATTCAAGTCATAAAGTCAAAAACACTTACATACAAGCACATACGACACTTGATCTTACATGGATAATCCTTAATCTACTCATACGATGCCTTTTTGAGTGAGATCTTATTTCTCATTCTTAGGGTTGATTATAGAGATGAATTGAGGGTTATTTTATGAGAGAATGACAGAAGATTTGAGGGATTTACTCACCTTAGAATGAGTAGACGATGGTGGAGGGTAAACTAGGACTTAGGTTTGTTGCACCCTCCTTAGACCTTCCTAGCTTCTTATTCCTTTTTCCTTTCTTCTTCTCTCCTTCTTCTCTTGGAAACACTTAAAAAATTTCTTGGTGGCTCTCCCTCACCTCTCTCAGCCGAAAACATAGTGGGAGAAAGGAGGTGTTTTGCCTTAGTCTTATAGGAGAATAGTTAGTGGGGTTAATTATGTTTTGGAAGCTTTAATTTAAATTTCTTGAATTACCATTGGTTGGATGGGGTGGCACGTTCCACTAAAGACATACATTTTCAGATTTGGCAACAAGGGAAGTCGGCTAGGTCAGTTTGGGAAGAAAAATTCAGACTTTGCATTAATTTTGGAACTTAAATTGTATTTTAGTATCATTTTGTGTAAGAAAGTGCATAAAATATTAATTTTATGTATTTTTTTGATATCTTAATCTACTAAAACCTATTATATTAATGTATTTATAATTAATTTAGTCTTTTCATAAATTATCATAATTTTAATAGCAATTAATTAAATAGGTATAGGCTTTTAACTCAATTTATGCAAGTTTGACAAAAATTAACTTTTTGACTTATTTAATGTGTAGAGATTTTAAATAATAATTTGTTTGCTTTTGCTGATCTATATTATTATATTATTATGTATTTTACTTATATAAAATGAATTAGGACGTAATAATGCTTAATTTATACAATTTTTTCTCATTTTAAGCTTAAAAAGGCAAAAAGTAACTTTTTGTACACAATTCCCTAGGTAGCTGGCCATGCAAGGGTATTTTTATCATTTTCGTTGTTATTTTATCTTTTATTATTTAATTGTATATAAATATCTAATTTTGGGTGTTCATGTGTCAAAATTTGGATTTTTAAAACTTTTTGTTGTACTAGGGGCAAAATGACCATGGTCATTTTTCCCTAATTATGTGAATTTTTTATTTTAAATTTTATATTTTATGTTATTTACTTAATTTAGACTGCCTTGAGACTTCTCTGAATGTTTAAGCTTTTCTTATGAGGATTTGGCCTCTTTAGGGTTTCGTAGGTTAAATTAGGGTTTTCGAGTTAATTAGGGTTTCTTTTATTCAAGTAGTGACCTAAGTCCTCATTGTACATCCGTCGCTAATACTAGGGTTTGAGCCAGGTTATTACACTCAGAGTGAGGAGAAACACAGGAAACATTTGAAGATTTCTTTGTAGATCCTGAAAAAGCACAAGTTATATGCAAAATTTGGAAAGTGTGAATTTTGATTGGAACGAGTGGCATTTTTGGGTTATGTTATATTCGGAGAGGGAATACAAGTGGACCCAATGAAAGTGGAAGCAGTAGTTAATTGGAAAAGGTCAACTAGCATGACAGAGATATGAAGTTTTTGGGGCTAGCTGGTTATTACTTGCATTTTATTCGAGAGTTTTCCCTAATTGCAAAACCCTTGACTCGGTTGACTCAGAAAAATGTCAAGTTTGAATGGTCCGACAGATGCGAACGAAGTTTTCAAAAGTTGAAGTTCAAACTGGTGTCAGCACCTGTGCTTACCCTTCTGTTAGCCAACGAGGGCTTTGTTATTTATAATGACGCGGCACACCAAGGCTTGGGTTGCATTTAGATGCAACACGGGAAGGTTATCGACTATGCGTCCAGACAATTAAAACCTCATAAGAAGAATTACCCTACCCATGATCTAGAGTTAGTTGCAATCGTCTTCACGCTCAAGATATAGAGACACTATTTGTACAACGTCCCTTGTGAGATCTTTACGGATCATCAGAGCTTGAAGTATATTTTCACCCAAAAAGAGCTGAACTTGTGATAAAGAAGATGGATGGAGTTAATTAAGGATTATGACTCCATGATCCACTATCATCCAGGGATGGCTAATGTCATGATAGATGCCCTAAGCCAAAAATCATTGGAAAAAAAATATAGTGCATCTACAAGCAGTACAAGCCGGTACGTTTTCTAAAATGCAAACGCTTAGAACCCATCTTGCCATAGAAAAGAATGAAAGCCTATTAGCAACTTTCAGCGAAAGACTAACCTTATTAGATCAAATTCGCGCAGCTCAATTAGCAGGATAATCAAGTGGACAACATAAGGGTAGAAGTAGCGGCTAAAGGGAAGACAGAATTTGAAGTTCGAGATAATGTATTGTGGTTCGATCACAGATTGTATGTGCCCAATAATGGGGAGTTGGAAGGAAGATCTTAGATGAAGCGTTTAACTCAACATACACCATGCACTCAAGAAGTATGAAATTGTATAGAGATTTAACAAAAAGATACTGGAGGAGTGGGATGAAGAAGGATATAGCGAATTTTGTGACAAGATGTTTAGTATGCCAACAAGTTAAGATTGAACACTAGAAGCCGATAGAATTACTACAACTATTACCTGTATTCGAGTGGAAATGGGATCATATTACCATGAATTTCGTAATCAGACTCCCTCGAACACCCAAGGGGAATGATGCTATTTGGATCATTGTGGATAGGTTGACGAAGTTAGTTCACTACCTACCAATAAAGATGACATTTTCTATGTATCGCTTTGCACAGCTTTATATTAATGAGATTGTTAGGCTACATGGAGTACCAATTTCTATAGTATTGGACAAAGACTAGCGTTTTACGTCCAGGTTTAGGCCAAGTTTACAAGAAGCATTGGGATCACTCTAAAGTTTAGCACGGCTTTCCATCAGCAGACTGACGGTTAATCGGGGAGGACAATTCAGAACATAGAAGATATGCTTAGAGCATGGATTCTAAACTTTGTTGGAAGCCTGGAGGAATATTTGTCATTGATCAAGTTTGCATGTAATAATAGTTTTCAGTTAACTATAGGGATGGCCCCTTACGAAGCGCTCTACGGCAGGAAATGTTGAATCCCAATTTGTTGGGAAGAAGTCGGAGAGAGGAAGTTTCTTGGACCGGAGATAGTTCAAATTACCGCTGATAGGATTAAGTTGATTTGAGAGAGATTGAAGCAATCGCAAGACAAGTAGAAGAGTTATGCAAATAATCGGGGAAGCGACTTGGAGTTGGTAGTGGGAGACCGTGTGCTCTTAAAGGTACCACTATGGAAGGATATGATTAGTCTAAAAGAGTTTTGCTCTACGAAGGTGTGTGTAAGCCCGGAAAGGGTCTGTGTGTAAGTCCTACAAAAGTATTGTGCGAAGCCCGGTAAGGGTGAGGGTTGGTCTTCAAAGGCCTTGGGTTGTTGTTCGTTTTAAGGATGAGTGTTAGCCTTTAATGGTATTTTGAATTATTGAATAGTGTCGTGTGTTAGGAAAGAAAGAACAAACTCGGTTTTGGCCTTTGCGTCTACCACTTACCTTATCTTATCCACCTGACTATCCAACAAATGAGCGGCTTGAATTTGATCTAATAAAGTTGTTCTTACTGTAGTAACCCAAACTCAACGATATGAATAGAAAAGAAGGAACATCTCAAAAGAAACGAAATCTCGAACCTAAGCTCGGTAAGAAAAATTAGCCCGATCGTATAACCTTATCGAGCCCGAGACCCGGGATAGAGTGGGAACTACACAAGAAAATATTAAAACCCTAATATTGAGGATAAGAATTTAAAGTTATAAGTCCAAGTTATTTATGACAAGAGTTAATCTCAAAAGGTCAAGAAACGAACATATGTAAAAATACCAGAATTTTCTCCTATTAATAAATAAAATTATTTTGATATATATATATACACTGAAGTGGCTAACCACCTAGGAAAGTGTGCCAAACTTGGTGGCCAAGTTTCATGAACCTAAGTTAACTTAAAGTAACTAAGGTT
>JAUMHN010409067.1:0-12733 GCA_032360265.1 Heliamphora ciliata
CTTTGAGGTTTCTTTTCTTTTATTGATACCATGTGATGTCCACCATGTATCATTTGGTATAGATTTTGCATGCCTTAGGATTGGGGATTTCTTTTTATGATTTGTTTTGTGTTCTATATACTTATGTTACGCTATTTTCTTATTTGATTTAAATTGTTCTCTCTCTGCCTTCATTTTTTATATTTACATGCATTTGAAAAATCTAATTAAAGAGCCAATGATGATTAGTACAGGGTAACCTCACGGTTGGACGAACGAGGTGTCTAACATCTTTCCCGATTTGTACCTTAGCCATCAAACTCTTGTTTTCTTTGGTTAACATTTTAAAGATTAGTGGCTCCTTTTTGTTTTGCATGGTTTTTCTCAAAAATCAAGTTGCAACTCCAATTTTCAATAAAACGGGTTTTCAAAATCCTTTGGTTTTCAAGGTGTTAAAAATAATTTCAAAATAACTCTTGAATTCTCTATTTTTGACCCTAAACCCAAAATTTCGGTGCCACAACATGGAAATGGAAGACTAAAACTTTGGTATCGTGTTTGAAAATGATGTTGGTTTATATGTGAAAAATCGGTTATGTGAATGAAAACTTGTTTAGAAATGGAATTGATTTTGGATAAACTCCCGTGGTGCATTTCACATAACCATTTTTGCATGTCATGCATATGCTCATTTTTAGTCTATTGCCTACGAGTCTCGGCTCATATTATATAATTCATTTTAGGTGATAACAGAAAGGAAGTCGTTGAGTAAGATGGACCATAGTTTGACCTTGTTGGGTCGTTTTCTTAAAGGAATTACATATTTCCTTGAAATCATCACTTAAGAATCGTATATTGTTACTATAATTCTTTTCTATACTTGAGAGTTGTAATTGGGTTAGTGAAACCCGCTTTGTAAGGCCATAAAGCCATGTATCCATAAATAATATGCATGAGAGGACGTTGGGCATGTATATCGAGTTTATCCTCAGTTTTTATATGGAATTTTATGGATTAAAATCTTGGATTTTTTAGTTTTGGCATGTAAGGAGTTATTTTCATGTCAAACATATGTTTAACTTCAGATTTCCTTCCCTATGTAAAACTATGTCAAAGTATGAGGAATTTTAGTATTTTTCCAACTCTTGGAAAAATTTTCAGTCCTTTTCTTGTTTTGCTCTCGCGTAGTCCACCACTCGTGCGGTGGTGGGTTTGCTCGAGCAGTCTTCGCTGAGTGGAATTTTTTGAAATATTGGTTTGAAAAGGAATTTTGTTTTGTTTTCTTTTGGAGATCTTTTTAAGCTTAAATTGACTTATTTGGAGGATTGTTTTGGTTTGAAAAGGAGTTTTGTTTGGTTTCTTTTAGGAATCCTTTTAAGCTTAAGTTGACTTATTTGGAGGATTATTTTGCAAGTAGAGTAATCTATTTTACTTCCATCTTTTATAAAGAAAACGAGACATTTTGGTTTAATCTAAACAAAGTTTGTTTCCCTCTAATTAATTACAACACAGTTTCATTTTAAATTCTCGAATTTAGGTTTCTTTCCTACCTATTGTGGGGCTTTATTGCTACGTCTTCGGGACGTGACAGCACTGCTTCATGACACTTCATCGAGCAACCCCTTGTGCACGTCGTCGTGCCTCATCTGCCAGTCAAGCCCTCGTCGCATTGGTTCATCTGCCGCTCTAATGATTCATCTGCTGCTACACTGGCTCATCGCGCCTGTGGCATTTTGTTTAGGCTTTTGTGAAGGGAATGCGTTTCTTTTAATTCAAAAGATTTTTGTGAAAATGAATAAAACCTTGAAAACCAAAAATATGAAAACTCATTTACATTTCAAAATGGTGTCGTAACTTGATTTTTGAGAAAAATCAAAAAAACAAAATAAGCCACTGATATTTATTGTTACCAGATAAAAAATAAGTTCGGGGACTAATGTATGAGTCGGGAAAGGTGTTAGAAATCTCATTTCGCCTAAATGTCAGGTTGGCCTTTACTCGTCACCGTTAGTTCTTAATTTTAAGTTTCTCAAATGCATGCAAATACAGAAGATGAGGTCAAAGAGAAAACAATCAAAATCAAATAGAAAAATACATATTCTAATCATATCAACACATAAAAGAAGAAAAAAACACCATTATACTAAAAACCCTAATCATTCTGATACTAAACTTTAAAGGATACATGCATGCTGAACACCACAAGTAGGAATTTAAACAAAGCATGGCAGATACACATTTAAGCTACTGGAAATGATATACATGTTTGCGGCCGAGACATACAGATGTAGCTGTCACAAAGAAAACGAACACAGTTCACGAACGCAAGCAACGATGACGCGACCTTGATGATGTAAGTGCTGGGTTGTCATGCCTACAATATTAATTGTTGCGACCGTGAAGTCTCTAAGCACTATTTTGCTGAATTTTACAAATCTGTGAGTCGGTGCGCGAATATAATATGAAACAAAATTATAGAATCATTTTAAGACTATTTTGATCAAAAATAGGATGGACGCATGGATGATTTAATACTAACAAACTAGAAAATAAGCATGTGAATAGTGTAACTAAGATAGAAACTATTTAATGATAATAAATTAGAAGAATAAGCATGTAAATAATGTAATCAACACCGAAATTATCTAAATTCCAACCATTTCACAAAATATAGAGAGCGTGGAAACAGAATTATTGGAATTCTTCTAAATATACCTACGGTATAGTAGTCCAAGCGAGTCATCACATCAAGAATGAATTGCTCATCTTCCTAAACCACCGAGGACACTCCAATTCCAGTATCCCAAGCAATAGAGGTATATTTGAAGCAAGGGTTTGGGTCAGTAATCCAGCAGAGCTTTGAGAAGTTCGATCCATCCTCCCAACAACCTATACCAGAGGTACAAATTGATAGGCAAACGGCCTTCAGCAACACCCACTGACGTGGTGACATGTATAGGGTTCAAAAGATTTTGTGAAAGTTCATGGTCACGAGTATCAAGGTTGCAATCGTGACAATGGAAGGCACGATCGTGAGGATTGGTAAGGTTTTCAAGGGTTTCTTATTCCGGTGGATACAACAAAATGACACGGCCGTGAGGATCAAACGTTCGACTGTGACTTTTAAGGTGAATGATATACTAGGTCTCTTGGTTAGAAGTTTGCGGCCTAGTGATTCAATTGTTGCGGTCTAAAGGTTGTCTAGTGTACTGATTTTGAATTATTTCTCGGCAGTTGTTTGGAGACTTTGAGCATCATTCCTTTCAGGTTTCATCATTGGATTCATTCGGATAAACTGAGATCCGACAGGGTCAAATTAGGATGTCTACAGTGCCTTATTAGTTCGTCATCAAATTGTCAACCAAACCCTAGTCGTGATACCTTGCTGCAACACTAGTTCGCCATTATCGCCAACCAACCTCCTTGCTCTAGTTTGTCGTCCTCCTTGCCCTCTGGCAGCACTAGTTCGTCGCACTTATTGGGTTATTCTAGTCTAAGTTATTTGAGGCTTTTCTTGCTCTCTTTGATTTGTTGATGTCGTAAAAGTTTATGTTTTCATCATATCTATTTGGAGCTATTATCATTTTTCGATAGGAGGGTACACAGTCCGATTTGAAACGATTTTAAATAACATCAGGAACCAAATCAGTCCCTGTTGTTCTAGTAATTTTAGGACTAGCCAAACCAAACTATGTAATATGTGGAACCAAACCATTAGTGGTTCAGTCCCGACTCAAAATCACGGTTCTACTACTATACAATTATCCTATATAAAGTGCTAGAATCTAGCAAAATTAAATTAAAACTCAATAAAAGCGAACAGATTTTAATGTTCAATATTAAAATTCAAACGATTCAATACAAAACCAATTTAATATATATATATATATGGGCTATTTATTTTTTGTATAATTAGTTTGTGGTAACCATGGTGGAAAACCAATTTATGTTATAAATAGATTATATATATTTAATTAAAGACTTCAGTTCATAATCGGAACCATGGCTTTAAATTCGAGAACCATTTTGCAGTCTACGATTACGTATGTTTAGAACTAGAACCAAGCCAATTAAATACAAAATTGAACCAGTTAGCACGGATCGAACATGTTTTCGGATCGATTTTGCCATGTATCTGGTTATCATTGTCAATACCTTCCTATTTTTTCATTCTTGGCTTCACAATACGACTGAATTAGGTGAAAGATGTGTCACTAAGTTACTGTAATCTGATTTTTCCCTATCTCAATATGCCCCTACTCATCAAATTACTAGTTCGTTATTGAATAGGAAGAATCTTGCTACGTGGAGTCAGTATCTTCATCTTTACCTTGACGGCAAAGGCAAATCTAACTGGCTTTTAGAGCTAAGAAGCAGCCACCATAGAGCAATCCCAAGCTTACTTAATAGGATATTGAGAATTGTACTATATTGGGCTGGTGTTTCAACTCTATAGAAGAACAAATATATAATGTGTTCATGTACCATAATACTGTTCCTCAGTTATAGACCATTTTGACCTAGATTTATGCGCAGGCTTATAATGATGTCTATATGTTTGAGTTATATTAGGATATTTCTCATACTTCTCAAGAGGCCTTAGGATTCTCTATTGCAAAATATTTTGGGTACTTACAGTCTCGCTAGAAGGAGCTGGCCCAATATGTGCCCTTGAGTGAGTTCTCAGCTGAAGTAATTTATATCATCGTTAAACAACTCACTCATCAGCATACCTATTAGTTCTTGATAGGGTTTAAACCTAAATCCGAGTCTCTCTGTATTCAGATTTTAAACGCCTCTGCCATGCCTACTTTATATGAGACTTTATAGTGAGAAACGTCAGCGCTAACTTGTTCTACCCACACCTCCTTTGCTTTCTATGGCTATTCCTATAGCTACTCAAATAGCATTGGTTGCTTATTCAAAATCTCATGCTGCAACTAAGAAGGTTTTTGTTATCACTATGGTGAATTTTGGCACACTAAAGCATGTTGCTTTAAACTAAACCCGGAGTTGAAACAACGATTTGCTCAGAACCATTCTTTTGGTTCCTATTTCGGCTCCCACTCTTCTTGCACTATTGCTGTTACTGAGACCATTAGACATTCTGGATCTCCTACTCTCTCTATGTTTAGCCATCTCCAGTCTCAGATTGACCAACTTTAAGAACATCTTGGCTCTCTTATTGCCAAGACATAGCGCATCCCTCTAGAAGCACTAGTTCGACGCTCTCCTTGGGCGATACTAGTCTAAGCTCTTTAGGACTTCTCTTGCTCTCTTCGTTCTGTTGATGTCATAAAAGTTTCTCTGTTTATCATATATGTTTGGAGCTATTCTCATTTTTTGATTGAGGTGTACATGGTCTATTCTGGAACAATTTTGAATAAAACTAGGAATCAAATCGGTCCCTGCAGTTCCAGTAATTTCAAAACTGGCCAAACCAAACTATGTGATATGTGGAACAAAACCAAACCTATTATTAGGAGTTCTATCCCCATTCAAAATTCCACTTATATATAATGCTCTTGTATAAAGTGTTATAATCTAGCAAAATTAAATTAAGTCTCAACCAAAGAAAACAAATTTTATGATTTAACATTAAAATTCAATCCAATTCAATACAAAACCGATTCAATATATATGGGTATTTATATTGTATAATTAGTCTGTGGTAATTATGGTGAAGAACCAATATATGCTATAAATAGATTATATATATTGAATTGAAGACTTCAATTTAGAATCGAAATCGTGGCTTTAAATTCATGAACCGATTCGGAATCTATGATTTATATATTTTAAAACCATGACTAAATCAATTCATTACAAAATCAAACCCATCGGCATGGAGTGGACCAGTTTGTACCAATTTTTTGACTTCATCAATTTTTTTGGATAGCCCTATTTGTTGATAGCAGTGTTCCTGGTTATGCCGTGCATATGGTCATCTTTGTCAATATCTTCGTATTTTTTCATTCTTAGCTGCGCAATATGAAGTTATTGGCAAACATCCTCATATTGCCACCACCTTCTCCACCTCTTTCGATTGCAGTAACTTAGTGACACATTTTTCACCTACTTTAGATGGGTAAACACGGAGAGAGTAGGAGACCCAGAATGTCCAATGGTCTCAGTAATAGCAATAGTGCAAGAAGAGTGAGAGCCGAAATAGGAACCAAAAGGATGGTTCTGAGCAAATCGTTGTTTCAACTCTGGGTTTAGTTTAAAGCAACAGGCTTTAGTGTGCCGAAATTCACCATAGTGATAATAAAAACTTTCTTAGTTACAGTACAAGATTTTGAAGAAGCAACCAATGCTATCTGAGTAGCTATAGGACTAGCCGCAAAAAGGAAATGAGGTGTGGGTAGAACAAGTTAGCACCGACGTTCCTCACTATAAAGTCTAATATAAAGTAGGCATAAGAGATGCGTTAAAAATTTGATTATAGGGAGACTCGAATTTAGGTTTAAACTCCATTAACAACTAATAGGTATGCTGATGAGTGAGCTGTTTAACCATGATATAAGCTACTTCAGCTGAGAACTCACTCAAAGGCATATATGGCGTATAACAATAATGTCATCCACATACATAAAGAAACTTACAAAGGTAGCATACCTTCCCCAGTACTCCATCTGAGCCCAAAAGCCTAGAGGGGTATCCATATAGATGGTTTCAAGGTGATCCCCATGAAGGAAGGCATTTTGACATCAAATTGAGGAAGAGGGTAAGAGTGAGAAGCAACAAGGGATACGACAAGGGAAATAGTTATCAACTTAGCAACAAGAACAAATCTAGCACCAAAATCTTTGCCAGGCAACTATGTAAAATCTTTAGTCACAAGACGAGCCATATACCGATCTACAGTGCCACCAGCTAAATACTTAACATTAAAAACCCGCTTACAGCCACAGTCTTCTCGCCATGAGGTAAAGGCACAAGGTCTACGTATGATTAGATTCTAAATCATTTATTTCAGTTTGTATGGTCGCGACCCACTTGGGATTCAGGAGGACTTTAGTCACAGACCGAGGGAGAGACACGAACTCAAGTTTAACCAAAAAAGCATGAAAAGAAGTTGAAACACCATCATTAGAGACATTTTTGGAGATAAGGTGGTGGGTACTACAAATCCAACCATAATGAGAAGGGATTTTGAGTAAGAGTAGGATAGCGAGATGAGGGGATAGATGAAGGAACTAAAGGAGGATAGGAAACAGATAAACTAAGATCCGAAGATCTTTCTAACAAAGTACTACTACAAATGAGGAGAAAGCTATTGTACTAGTGGACAGGGGATATAGGAGAGGTCCACCACCGAGGCCGAGTCAATAATGGGAAACGAAAAAGCACTTGGTTAGGAATCCTCCTCAGAAAGATAGAAATAGGTTCCTACAAAACAGAAGTAGGGTGATAGAAAGGGAATACCCTCATAGAATGTAATCAAAGGCATGAAACATGGGTTTAGTAATAGGATCATATCACCAATAACCTTAATTTGGACACAGCAGGGTATCCTGCAAAAAATACACTGGATAGATTTATTATCAAATTTAGAATGAGTGAATGCCAATTGGGAACAAATCAAGTGCAACCAACGACTCTAGACATTAGAGGAAATAAGATCGATATGATCAATATGAAGAATTGGAAGAGCGGCTGAACCATGCAAGATCTAACTAGAATTGCGATTAATCAGGTAAATAACCCTAACGACTTTCATATGCTAATAAAACAAAGGAGGCACCGACAATGGACATGATATGGAGGTTCTTACGTTCCACAACACCGTTCTATTATGGAGTATACGTACATGTGAGTTGTTATAAGATACCCTTTTGAGTAAGTTGGTCAAGTTAAACATCATATATGTACTCAATATCATTATTAGATTTGATATGATAAACAATGGTGCTAAGATGGGTCTTAATCATTTGAAGAAACTAAGTAAAGAGGGGTAACACATCTAATTTTCATTTTAATAAATAAATCCAAGTGCATCTCAAATGAACATCAATAAATGTCACATAATACAAGATGGCCAGAGAAAGTAGTAATTGGGGAGGGGCCCCACATATTGTAATGAATAAGATTAAAAGGACGTGACACGCTATGCATGCGAGCAATATAATTAGTGCGAGTATATTTAGATGATTCACAAACTACAACTAAAACTTATTATTCTTTCAAGCATTACTGAATGAAGGAAATAACGAACTTTAATACTAAAAATTTGCGTGTCCTAAACAAACATGCCATAACCTTGAGATTTAAAGCAAAAAGTCATAAAAAATAGATGCATGCAAGACATAAGCTTAAAGGCTAAAAATCAAAAGAGGTGGAAAAGGTGGTGGCTCCCCAAAAGTACAGCCCATCATGCTCATAATCCCTGCCAACTCAGGTCCTGAAATAAATAGTAAGTGGGTAAGAAAATGAAAACACGATTAATATTTTTAGCAAGATTACTAATGGATAAAAGGTTAAAAGTGTAGTAAGGAACATGAAAAACACATGTAAGGGTAATAGCCAAGGATAATGGCACATCACTCTTATGGAAAATGGATGAAGTAGAACCATTAGCAAGACAAATAACTTCATGAGTAGGGATGATAAGAGAAATAGAAAACGATAACTCACTAGTCATATGATCCTTAGCATCAAAATCCAAAACCCAAATAGGGTGCTTAGAACGAACATGAAAAGTAATAGGAGTACTTGTGGTAAGAGTAGCGGTATGAGGTAAAGGGAAGCACCGTGTCTTGGCAATAAGGGAGCCGAGATGTTCCTAAAGTTGTCCAACCTGAGACTGGAGATGGATAAACACAAAGAGAGTAAGAGACCCAAAATGTCCAATGGTCTCAATAGTAGAAACAATGAAAGAAGAGTGAGAGCCAAAATAGGAACCAAAAGCACAATTCTAAGCAAATCGCTGTTTCAACTCTGGGTTTAGTTTAAAGCAACTAGTTTAGTGTGCCCAACTTAGTGATAACGAAAAAACTTCCTAGACGAAGCACGAGATCTTGAAGTAGGGCCAAATCCATCTAATCATCCATATGAGTAGCCGCAAAAACAAAAA
Organism: Heliamphora ciliata; assembly: GCA_032360265.1. NCBI lineage: Eukaryota > Viridiplantae > Streptophyta > Magnoliopsida > Ericales > Sarraceniaceae > Heliamphora > Heliamphora ciliata. The sequence continues at coordinate 9,056 of JAUMHN010409067.1, forward strand.
GGGGTGTGGGCAGAACAAGTTAGCATCGACGTTCCTCACTATTAATCGTAGCAATAGCCTCATATAAAGTAGGTATGGGACAGATGTTTAAAATCTAAATGTTGAGAGACTCGAATTTAGGTTTAAAACCCATTAATAACTAATAAGTATGCTGACGAGTGAGATGTTTAACCATGATAGAAGTCGCTTCAACTGGTATCTCACTCAAGGGCTAATATTATGCCAACTCCTCCCAGAAAGACTGTAAGTACCCGAAATATTCTACTAGTACAATAGTATATGGACAACATTATGAGAAATATCCTAACATAACTCAAAAATATGGACAACATTATGAGTCTGAGCTTACATCTAGGTCAAAACGGCCCATAACTGAGGAATAATATCATGATACATGAACACATTATATATATGTTCTTCTATAGAGTTGAAAAACCAGCATAATATGGTACAGTCCTCAGTATCCTATTAAGCACGCTTGGAATTTCCCCATGGTGGTTGCTTCTCAGTTTCTAGAAGGTAGTTAGATTTCTCTTTACCACCAAGGTACAGACGAAGAGACCGACTCTAGGTAGCAAAATTTTTCCAATTCAACAATAAACTAGTAGTTTGATGAGCAGGGGCATGTTGAGATAAAAAATTAGATTGCAGTTTAAAGTGGACAATTTTACCATCCTGTATATTTGATATTAACAATTATATGTCGTTGGTAATAGTAGTAAATAAATTATGAATTAGGGTATTATTTTATTTTAAAAGTGATGGGAGTTTGAATAGAATATTATAAAAATTTGTATTTTGATTTGAATTTTTGACTTTTTAGATTTTTTTTTTCTTTTTTGCCAAACAAGCAACCTTGACTTTTTAACATTTTTAGTCAAAAAGCCAAAAAATCGAGATTGCCAATCAAAACCTAAATAGGTGACTAATAACAATAAAGGAATGTTAGAATTCAAAATCTTTTAAATCACGAATTTGCAATCCCAATATGAGAATTAATAGTTCAATCCACCGAAACAAACGTGAAATAGTCAATTCCATGAGACAAATTTTAAAATAGTGGATTTATATATATACTTTGGCCCCGTTTGGCTACCCCTTGCTTATTTATTTATTGACTTATTTGCTTATTAGCAAATAAGTCAAAAAATATTTAAGCCACTTCGTTTGGCTACTTTGCTTATTTGGATACCCAAACGAGCTTATTTGCTTATTTGCATATTTGGCTATTCAAACGAGCTTATTTGACTTATAAGCCAGCTTATTTGCTTATTTAGCTACACAAACGAGTTTATTTGCTTATTTGCTTATTTGGCTATCCAAATGAGCTTATTTGGCTTATAAGCCAGCTTATTTGCTTATTTGGCTACCCAAACGAGCTTATTTACTTACTTATTTGATTTTTAGCTTATTTGGCTACCCAAATGACGTGACTTATTTTTTGGCTTACAAGCCAATAAGCAAATAAGTAAGATTACCCAAACGGGGCCTTTATCTGACTCAAACCCTTTATCCCTTACATCATCTCTCTTAATAATTCAAAATTTATTCATTGATTAAAATTAATTTTTTGACTAGATCATATTTAAAGTTCTTTTAAGCACAAGTAACATCTAGTAACCTAGTTACATGCCAAAATATGTTAATGGTACATACACAAAGAAAAAAAAAATGGGTGGTATATAATATTATCATCATATTATTTTTTCAAAAAATAATTAAATTACATTACATAAAAAAGAATGATTGATCAATCAAACACTCAAATATTTCAATATCAATATATATCACTTTTGTAATGGAGAAAAAAAGAAAATAATGTGGAATCAAAACTTGTGAAAATATTATATATTCTTAGAACAAGAGCATAATTGTCTTCAATTATCCCCAGATATATAATTCTCTATACCCCTTCGTATTTCATATCCCATCATATAACATCAAAATGATAACATATCTGGAGTATGTTAGTGAACCAAACGCAGGATATACGGAGCCCACCAGATATCATATCCATTCCCTCTATTTATGTCCCCCAAACAAACAAACCCTAAGTAGCAAAGGGCCATTTGGTAATTGGTGTCGTGTGGAGTAATAGTTTTTTTGTCTCTCTTTTTTTTAAACTTAATTTGGAGCAATAATGTTTGTTCAATTATAAAATTGACAATCAGTGACAAATAAATTGGTCAAAAAGTATTTATTATTTGTCACTAAAAGTCTTTATGGGTAATAAAAGAGTCATTGCAGATTTGTTCTTAATTAATAATTCTTAGCTAAAAGTATGTAGTAACAACTTATTGATTTTGTCACAAGAATTGTATAGTATTAGTGACAAAAGAGATGTTATTGCCAAATAAATAGTCTTTGACAATTTTATTATTTTTAGTGGTGGAAAATAGTCGCCAAAAACCTATTAACTTTTTTGACAACACTTATTGCCACTAGTAATCAAATATGAAAATTGTAATTTGTGAAAAGCACAAAATAAAATAGTATAACCCAAGAAAATGTTAAGTGGGAGTTGAAGTGGGTTAAACTAAAATAATATTTGGAGAGTTATTCTTTATTGTTAGATAATAAGAAAAGATAATTTAAATAAAAGGAAAAAAATAAAGAAACGATGAAATACGTAATTTTCTCAAATCTCAAATCATTAATCCCCATATGAGAATTAATAATTCAATCCACTTAAACAAACTTGGAATTGTTATCCCATGAAACAAATTCTGAAATAGTGGGCTTCATATTTTTTTAGTACGGCTCGGACACTTTTACCTCAAAACAAACATTATATTAATGTAGTGTACAACTTTTGTGTTGGCAGTGTTTCACCTAGTAGCAAGGACCATTTGGTAATTAGAGTGGAGTAATAGTTTTTATTTTTCTTAAAAAATAATTTGGAGCAATAATGTTTGATTAAATATAATTTAGGATTTATTACTACAAGAAAATTAATGATTAGTGACAATTAAATTAGTCATAAATTGTTTATTATTTGTCACTAAAAAAATTTAGTGACAATAAAAGAGTTGCCATAGGATTATCATTAATAGTTTGTAGCTAAAAGTATATAGTGACCACTATTGATTATGTCACAAAAAGGTGTAACATTAGTGACGTAATAAATGTATGTCACTAAATGATTACTTTTTTGAAAATTTTGTTTCTAACTGAATGTACACAAATCTTATCATTATAAAGTGCAATCGTCACTAAAAATATTATTTTAAAATAAAATAATATAACTTTTAGTGACAACAGATAGACACCAAAAATCTCTAATTTTTTAATGACAACAGTTCTGATCACTATAATCAAATTTAAAATTTTATTTTGTGAAAAGTGACAACTTTTGGCTTTCATAAAATAAAATAGTATAATGTACACGGTGAAGCTAGAAAATGCTATTAAGAGTTGAACTAAAGAACTATTTTGCTTAAATTGAAATAGGATTTGAAAAATTATTTTTAATTGTTAGATAAAAAAATAATCTGAAATAAGAACTAATAGTAACAAGAGATTAATGATAGAGTGCATAATTTCTCAAATTATAAATTTGTAATCCCCATATGAGAATTAATAATTCAATCCATTGAAACAAACTTGAAATTGTCAATCTCATGAGACAAAATTTAAAATAGCAGTTTTCATATTTTCTTAGTTTGGTCCTCTCGTAAC
>JAUMHN010409076.1:0-14681 GCA_032360265.1 Heliamphora ciliata
GTGCTATAAAGCTAAGTCTTATTCTCCAACAAGTTTCTAAGCATCAAAAGAGGTAAGCAACTCTCTTAAACCTTCTGGTATTCTCCCCCAAGATACCTCTCAATCCATCTCTATAACAAACCCTAAGAAGATTAAATAAGAAATGAGTCAAAAAGGCGTCGTAGGAGTGATTTAGAGACTGTTCATGTATGAATAAGCCTTGTATGTATTTGCATGTGTTTATTTTTGAGTTTTATGACCTAAACATATTCTGGAGTTTTGATTTGTGTAAATTTATAATATGCATGCAAAGAAAATAGGTCACAAATATACACAATATAAGCTAAGCAAGCAAAACCCTAAGTAGCCTGATTTTCTAGACTTAGTCATTTTCTGCCATCGACTTTAACTAAACATAACTAAATGTAGAAAAATAGTATTAAAGTGATATTTGTGTCAAGATTTATCTTTTCGAGTTATATTTGATACAAAATTGGTTTGAAGTGATTTCGTTAGGTAGAACTCCAGATATCTCATTTTTTCCAAAGAGGGTCAGATCTTGACCACTTTGAGTTGCAGACCTAAAAACCTTAAGTTAGAATGACAACAGAGCTTAAGTCAAAACAGAAAACATGTAGAAGATACATTTATCTTTCTGCACACCAAAACTGAGCCAAAAATATGAAGTCTTGATGGGTCAAAACACTTCCCAAAGTCACTGTTGAGGTTTAGTGACTGGAAGACCTCTCTGTCACACATTTTTGTGAGACCTAAAACCTGACTTTTTAGAAGCCAAATCTAGAAGTGGTAAATATGAACTTTGTAGCTGACATATCAAATTAATTACGGAGCAAAAGTCAGCCCAAAATACCCTCGGATGATATCCCAAAGATTTCAAACATTCTCTGTTAAAAACACACTCTGCAGACCCTTTTTAGGCTGGCTGGACCCTCTTTATATATTGGCCAAAATCTCAAACTTTTTACAAATAATTTGTCCTAACTCAAAATATGAAACTTGTAGGGAGTATCTTAAACTAGAAGCTCACAAAAAATCAGAGCCATAACCCTTTAATTGATACCCTAAAACAGTGGCCAACAGAGACTCAATTCTGATGTATTTCTCTATAAATTGCTGAACCGTTTTTACTAAAATAAAATAAATGACCTATTTACTTTAGGAATTGACCTTAGTGATAAATATAAAAATTATAGAAAATATTTTTATGTAATTGGCATTAAAATATCAGAAGTTAAATTTATGTGTAAGTATTTCAGAACGCTATCGTAAATTTAAAACTAACAATTAAAACTTGTACCTAAAATTTGCTAAGTGTTTGAATGATATTACTTATGAGACTTGAGTGTGTGAATCTTATATGAACTTTGTGAGTAATTAGTGTATGAAAATGATGCTTTTAATAAAATAAAATCATACCGATGAATTCGATTATATGTCACTTAAATTGTGGTTATACATCGCATGATTGTACTTAATGCTTTAGTAAGTTGTATCATGTGCCATGTCATGTTTACATACTATGCAACGATTAATTGTACACGAGAGACATATTGCACATCATGGGCATTTCTCCATTTCATCTTGGGTTATTAGAGTTCCCTTCGTATCTTTCGATTGGGTTGGGTGACATGAAAATCAATTATTCAGTGTGGATCTAGGACATTCCTGGTTGCCAGATGTGATATTAAATTGGAGATTTTATTATAAAAGGAGGATTTAGGCACCATAGGATCGTCACTAGTTTTAATTAGACTTTTGGTTGACGCTTAACGAGTATCCTAGTACTTAAGGTGGGGATTTTCGTTTTGGATAAGGATGGATAAAAACTGGTAGGCTCACCCCCACGCCGTTGCCATTGAGTAAAACAGCTGTGGCATGATGCCCGGTGACGTATTTACTATTCGCAATGAGGCTAGGATAGGATAAGTGATCAATATACCATTAAGTCTACTTTATAATTCCCGGCGTGGAATTCATGATACTGTTCTGGAAGTACCCTGGGTTGGGCATCTGCATTGCATTCATTTGCATCCCACACTCATTCTTTTGTTCTTATATATGTTCATCATGTTTAAAACGATAAGTAGCCTGTAGCTTCGCATTGGGTGCTATACGATATGTATTGTGGAATATCTTGTCGCGAGTTTGTTAGACGGTTTAGGAAATTTGCTTTTGGGCTCCGGCTCATGGCATTTATACCACAGGTGACGAAGAGGGACCCTTTGAGGAAGGTGGGTTCATTGAAGGGGAAGAATTTGCAGAAGAGGGAGAGCAGCAGGAGTAGGTCGACTCCGACGACGCAGTTTGAAGACATAGGACGTCTCTTTTTGATCTTCTGTTCAAGTTTTCCACGGACATGATGTAACTTTTGTTAAGTTTTCTGGATGACTGTACTTGTTAAGTATTTTGAACAATCTCTGAACTGTTAATGATGTAATAGTTATCTTATGTATTTATGAACATTCGGTTAGAATATGTTCCTTATTTATAGTTACATATGTTCTGACATGCCTGGGGAACGGGGTGTCACAGAAGACCACAGCTGCCAACTCCAGATCGTGTGTCGGGTAGTTCTTCTCATGTGTCTTCAACTGTCGCGAGCCGTAGGCTACAACCTTACCTCGCTGCATAAATACACAACCTAAACTATCGTGCGACGCATCACAATACACTATATATCCCAGACCTCGCTCTGGGATGATCAACACAGGTGTACTGGTCAATCTCCTCTTCAACTCTTGGAAAGCCGACTCACAGGACTCACTCCACACAAAACTAACTCCCTTCTGCGTAAGACGCGTCATCGGTGCTACCAATCTAGAAAAATCCTTCACAAACCGCCAATAATAACCTGTCAAACCCAAAAAATTGCAGATCTCAAAGACATTCCTCGGTCGCTGCCAATCCATCACGGCATCAGTCTTCGACGAGTCCACTAATACTCCATCCTTCGACACTACGTGTCTAAGGAATCTCACCTCTGACATCCAGAACTCGCACTTCTTGAACTTTGAATACAAGCGATGATCCTATGTACCGACTCTATTACTAGGAGACAAAGGTAACAACTATAGACTCCTGCCCATTACCCTAGATCTCAGCCATTCAAGACTCACTAAGTAATGACAAGTTCTATACGGAGCACCATAACGTAGCCTCTTAATTTACGGGCCCGACAACCCAAGGGTACAAAGCACCCAACCAACTCAATTTATGGGGACTAACTCGAAGGAACAGAGTACCTACGCTGCGCACATTTTCAGACTTACACCGGGAGCAACTCATACCAAATACACGTCATTCCGGTACATCTAGATAATCTTCTAAAAACCGAGTTCTCAAAATACACCGTACATGTATATAGATCTATCCATCAACATGGAGATCAACAAAACATTTTCAAAATGTCTTACCAACAGTTATACAACACATGCATAAACAAGTGATCTAATCTATGAACCATGGAGATCAAACCAAAATATGTAAATACATAATTTCATCAAAACGTTTTAGAAAGCGAGCCTCAACCCCAAGGGTTAGCTCCAAACCTCTAATAAACACGTTTTTCTCATAAGTTTTCATAAAAACTCCCTTTTTGAAACCATCTCTCCAAAACCAACCTCCAAAACGCGAGATTACATGAATCCATCGCTTTAAAACCAATCGAGGAAAGAGAAGAGATTCAAAACCCAACCACCGAACCACCAAAACACCACTAACAGCCCACACAGGACCCCCAGTCGACTGGCCCAAGCCCCTAGTCGACTGAAAGCACGCTGGAAAGGAAGAAAAACAAAAATAGTAGCATGTCAGTCGACTAACCTGGAGGTCTAGTCGACTGACCTCAAAATTTCAAGATCCAGTCGACTGATCCCAAGATCCAGTCGACTGGCCTTGCTCGGAAAACGTTTTTATGCTACGATTTTTAGGTTTTTACCTCAAATCAAGCCTCCAAACTCCTATTTTTGATATCTACAAGCATACCGAGCTTAGAACTATCATAAAACCTCGAAAGGAAACTCCCGAAACAAGATTTCATCCAACCAAAACGCTGAAAAACGGTTTTAACCCAAAACCAAATTTAAAACATAAATCACATTTCAAGCGTTTTTAAACGGAGAAACAACATAAGATTACATATATCACCCTAAAACAGTTATACAGTCTAGAATCCTACCTCGGTAAGTCAAAACTCGACGCCTCAATCCACGTGCAAAATCGAGTTTCGTCGGAATGAAATTCCGTCAGAATGGATTCGTAAACTACGATGCCAACATAAGGATCGACTGTTAGATCGCCAAAAATCAAGCCCCGGGCTCCTGAGAAGTTAGAGAGAAGACAGAGAGAAAGAAAGGAGAAAACTTAGGAGTTAAGTTTTGAAAATATCTTTTGAAAATATCTAACTCAGGATATTTATAGGCTTCCAAAATATCTTTTTTTTTAATTTTTTAAAATTCACACTGTTAACTCCTTACAACCCCTGGGACCAACCCCACATGCTTAGATAAACCAAAACACGCATCAAAACACATATAAACATATCAAGGCGAAAACGCCAAAACGTGTTGAAAAACACTGAATATCCATATATATATGAAAAATAAAATGGTACAGGGTCTCACACGACGGTCTCATATGCATACAAGTCATGAATTTATGGCCTCAGGGCCTTACAACGAATTCCACCAACCCAATTACAATTCTCGAGGATAACAAAATAATTACAATTACAATAATCAACTCTAACCAAAATAACCCAAGAGGTCACCACGACTATTCTTCTCATTTGATTACATGCTCTTCTTTCTCACTTGAAATGTGTTTAAACAACATGAGTCGAGACTCGTAGAAAATAGACTAAAAATGAACGAATGCATGATATGCGATGATGGTTATGTGAGATGCACCACGTAGTTTTATCTTAAAAACTAAGTTAAGTTTCAAAGAAGTTTCATTCACATAACCGGATTCTCATAATCAAACCAATTCCATTTAAACACAACACCATAGTTTTACCCATTTCACTTCCTTTTATTTTCAAACTGTACAATTATGGTTTTTCAAACCTAATTCCATTCACGGTTTTCACACTCTTAATTAGCCTCAACCATTAACCAATGTTTTTCAAATCCAACCAATTATTGATTTAATTAAGTACCGAAACCCAAACGACACCTATAGCCCTGGCGTAATTATCATAACTGGGCCATGCGAGATCCGATGGATAAATACCAATTCTATAGCCCGACACAGAGAGTACACATTTTTGATGTTTCTCGAAAATATCAATAGGTGGGCCACCCAAGAGCACGCTTTTACGGGGATTAACCCGAAGGAAGGGTCTACCTTACATTACGCAAGTTTTTGATCTTTCACCGAAGAACAACTTGTGCTCAAACTAAATTATCCAATCAAATCATACGGTACCTTAATTAGATCATTTGCAAAAAAATCAATGCGAGTCCAACCAAACCATAGTTCCTCTCGTTAATACCCAACACACTTAGGGTTAAGCCATTAAACACAGACTTTAGTTCTCATTCACTTCACATTTAGATTTAATTAATTCAAACCTCAATTAATCATCACGTGATTTTCAATTCTTGATCATATCAAACATTCTCATGATTAATTTATTTGAATAACACGGGCCAAACCCCCAAATTAACATCGAATATGGTTCGTATTCAATAATTCATCGAATTTACATAAAATTCACAACCCAACATCCACCGTCTTCATACATCTTTGAAAATTTATAAAATTTATATGCAAATAGGTTAACATAATCTCAATTTGTTCAAAAACTCAATCAATTTTGTCATCGAGGTCTCCAACCCCAAAAGCCCCAAATTATCATGAATTTGGCCCAAACCAAACCCTAGTTTTTCCTTTTTCAAATCAAATCATCTCTAACAAAAATCACAAGATAGATTTCATCCAAATCATGCTTAAAGCCCATAAATAACATGCTAAAACATCTCACCAATCTAGGGTTTCAAAAACATAAATTTTTTATGCTTTTAAGCAAATCCAACGAAAATACAATTCATGTACATACATTGATCAAGATTAGTCTTAAATCCTACCTTTAGGACGTTCCACCAACATGAATCGAGCCTCTAGCAAGCTCCAAACCCTTAAAACCACAATCGTGCCACTATGGAGAAACTCCTAACGCACATCCACACTCTCCAACGGTTGTTCACTTGGAGGAACGATAAGGATAAGGAAGGCTCCATGGATCTTCAAGACCTAACCTTAGGTCACATGTTCTGGTTTTAGAGTGAGAGGAGAGAAAAAAATGGGAATGAAATGTTAAGACCCGCACTTATAAGCTGCTTATCGTTAGTCCGCTCGAGCGGACCTCCCATCGCTCGAGCGATTCCCACTTATTCGGACTCTCTGCCACCTGTCCGCTCGAGCGGGCTCCCCACCGCTCGAGCGGTTAGCACTGGGTGACGATCCGAACAAAAGATGCCAAAACTGAACCGAAACATAAGCCAAACACCTCACAACGATGTTCTCATGTACTACTAAACATATGATCCTCATCATCCATCATTACATGACTAAAGTTTTAACACTACTACAAAACAGCTAAAACATCACGCTTTAAAAGTGTGATTATAAGATTATAATCACGCTTTTCTAAGCATGGTGTATGTGTGTGTAATTTAAAGTCGAGATTTTCTATCATATTTTTTGCGAGTGATTAAAAATATATAAAAAACGTGATTAAAATTAAAATTAGTGTGATTGTTAAAACTTTAAAATCTCGATTTTATATTATTGACCACAGTTTTTGTGCGTGATAAAAATTAAAACGTGTGATTAAAAATAACGAAAAACGTGATTAAAAATAACTAAAAGCGTGATTAAAAATGAAATTAGTGTGATTGTTCAGTCGGTTTCGCATTATCGACCACACTTTTTGTGCGTGATAAAAATTGAAAAGTGATTAAAAAAGAGTGTGATTAAAAATAACTACTATACACCAACACGCACCTAATGCTATTTCAAATATTTTTTCACCTATGATAGCCCTGTCAATTAATACAATTCTTGACTCGCCAATTCTAGCTAACTTCAAATCTAAGTTTCTATATATTTAGTTCTATCATATCCACAAAGCATGAAAAAGCGTTTTCAACATAATGAACTCCAAATTTCAAACACAAGACAACAAAATAAATTACCATGACTGTAGTGAAATAATTCATTAAATTTCACCCAATAATTATTTGATCAATTGTACCAAATTTTAAAAAAATGCCTAATAATTTAAAATTTGTCACAATACAAACTAGGAGAATTCTTGCTAAAGAAAGGAGTAGCAATTCCAACAAATCTATCACTTGAATCAATGTTGAGAAGAACAATGCTAACCACATTCTGGAATCTGCAGGTTAGTCCAATTCACAAGATAAAATTAGCAGGGAACAAAAAAAATAGTAAACAAGTTGCTCAAAAGGAATAACTCCCAGATTTATAAAAGAAATAACTCCTAGATTTATAAAATAATCTAAGTATAAAACTTATAAATTTTGGCATAATTTTCTCTGTTTTTCGGACTATCCCAAACTTTCGAAAACCTGTTAAATTTAAACAACAATCTATACTCAGGCACAGTCTGAATTTTAACTCACAATCACAATACAAACTAATTAATGACTACTATTTCCACATCAGTACATTTTCTTCTTTCAGCTCCATCCAATACTCAACACAATTACTATTATTCCAAAAACTTTATCCTTCCTCTTAAAAGAAATGCCAAAGGACTATTGATTCCACCCGAAAGAAGAAAAAAGCTAGTCATTTATTCAAAAGATTAAAGTATTTGTCAGTAAATGGTGTTCTTTTGGGTAACCTTGTGGTCATGACATGCCATGCTTAAAAATCTTTTGGGATGACATTAGTGACAATCATTTAGAGGAGCTAGAGAAGCTGGACCATCAAAGACTGAATATCAGATAAATTAGACCGAAATATAATTATGCATCAATTTATTGACCAAAGTACAGAAGGTTATACCTCTAGAGTGAGTCACATATATTCTAAGACAAAATTAATTCACTCAACACGCACTTCATCTAGCTCATAATCCATGTAAGTTTTTTTTCTATTGAACTGCAAGAGATACAATTAATAAAAAGTTAAAGAGAAAAATCTTATAATGAAAAAATTACAACGCCAATAGTATAAAACTAAACTGACATTTCGTTTTGTCAAGATACTTTGATCTTTAATCAAATCCTTCATGTACCGCATTACATAAAACCAACATTCTATGTTTGTGGGTTATTGAGGGCACTGCATATAAGCAATTTAACTTATATAAATAACTACGCATAAGTATAATCGATATAATAAAAACTTAACTATTCTGATATTTATACCTGAATTACTTTCCAAGCTGGACTTATCCTTTTGTTATTCTTGATAGCTTCATAAATTTTTAAAGCACTTCATAAAAGAAATATTTTAAACCGTCAACATAATAATGAACAAAGTATAACTACAACGGAGCAAAAGATATACATTGATCATACTTCAAATTCCCCCAAGTATCCAATAAGAAATTCCAGTAAGTGGGAGCCTTGTGGACTAAATATGACTTTTCTATACATTACAAATATAACACATGCAGATGAAGATGACTGTACGTGTGCAAAGAGAGGCAAGGGTTGGAACTTCTAGTTAATTGAAAGCTATTGTCAGTTGGCATTGAGATGCCACACCTCCAAGTCAGATTAGCTTTAGGGCATGCTTAAAGACATAAGTTTTTGTTACTTAATTTTGACCGGCACTGCAAAGTTTTGGAGGATTACAAGTTATTAAACACATGAAACAAATAGTCAAGGAACTTAATTTATTTCAAGTTGTTGGTGGAGAACGACTTTTACAACTTTATGTTGGCAGGTCAAAATTCAAGAAGCAGGGAGAAAAAAGAATTACCCGATGACTTTGTTGCTTCCAATTGAAGGATTAGTTGCAACACAAATGATTCCATGTGCTGCACTATGGACCCTGTAACCAATATGTTGCGATATATCCCCAGTAATAGATAATGGCATGACACTCGAAGAAGCTTAAACATAGTCGTAACATAAAAATTTAACTACCAAAAATTGGACAACTACCATGATGATGATATAGTCCGATGCTGGAGCGTATCCCAAATGCGCAACTCACCATCTGCGGCACTGCAATATAACATCATTAATTTTGCCACCAAACTCATTGGATATAAACACATTGAAACTACAAGTAATTAAAATTAAAAACTGATTCTTACCCAGAGAATAATATATTTTCAGATGGATGGAAACAAACATCCATGACAGAAGCGCAATGACCTCTTAGCACTGCAACGTCATCTGGGGGAGGCCTCTTGCTCATTTTCGGCTATAATTCTGCCATTAACATCATATCAAAACACCTAGTAAACCTTTAAAATGGTTGTATTGCAAAGTACCAATAAGGTACATTTCTAAGAAATTTGATGCCTACATTAAGGGCATTAACCAAAAAGAAAAGCACAATTTTTATTTTTTATTTTTTGAAAAATTAAATAAGTTCATTTCTTCAGCATACCAATTTAACAAAAGTTGGCGAATTGTTGGGAGGACACCATAAGATACAACGGGGTTCAAATAATCACTTAAAAAATAGGCATTATTACCAACACCCTCCTTCATTTTTCTCAGTGGGAGTTACCAATACTTAACAAAACACCCAAAATTGATGTTATGTCTAGGTTGTTGGGATATCACCGATTGATGTTACCAGATATTGTCACCGATAAAAATGAGCATTTAATACAACACCCAAAAAGGAATCCAGTTAAAGCAACTGGGATATAAGTTGAACAGTAAGAAAATTAAAATAAATACAAAAACTAAATTCAATAAACAGCTCCATGTAATCAAAGATATTCTTACAAAGTTCCCAAAGTCTTGGAGATAGCATGCCCTGCCAACGGGAATATTATTTATCTTAAAAAAAAAATAAGATTCTTTAGGTAACGCATTACATCAAACACTAAGTAGGCAAGTGAGAATAGAAAGCGCGTTTGCTGCTTTCCAATTAAAAAAGCTCAACCCCAATTCAATGAACAACTCGATGGAACCAACTATACTAGTCTTTCCATTTAAGACTCTCAGAGATAGCATGCTTGGCCAACAAAAGAAAAGTAACAACAGAGAGAGAGAGAGACGACAACACTAGTAGCAACCCACCAAAGAGAGAGAGAGAGAGAGAGAGGAAAACCTGGACGAGCTGCGACGAAAGGCGAAACGACGGGGAATCGACGAAGAATGCAGCGACGGTGGAAGAGGGATGACCGACACGACGGTGGAAGAGGGACGACCGACGCGACAGTGGAAGAGGAAGACGAAGGATGCACACGACGAAGAAAGAGGAAGACGAACGGTGGAAGAGAACGGCGCCGTGGGTTGTTGCGTCTTGGGGTTTCGTGGCATGGGAATGCTGGGCTGCTCGGGTTTTAGGAGACTTGGGGATTACTGGGGTTTCATTGGGACGTGATGAGCGGGAGGTATCGGGTTTAAGATTAAAAGGTAGAACATTCCTCATACGTTTATAAAAAAAAATGTGATTAAAAAAAATATTAAATATCTTATTTTATTAGTAAGTGTGATAATATATATATATATATATATATATATATATAATTATATTTTATGTATTAAAATGTGATTAAAAGTGAGATATTTTTAATTTTATAAATGTGATCTTTAACCATTTTTGTAGTGTAATTTTTTCTCCAAATTAGCACTTTTTCAATTCTATCAGAGGTCTCAAAACAAGTTTTAGATAAATCCTCAAAATTAGAAGGGACTAGATCCTTACATATCTATTCACAAAATTTTCACAAAACCCTCAAACAACCCTAAGTCTCAATTTTTTACACCGTTGTCATATGTTCTTGTGTTTGTTCCTTAATTATAGTTTAAGAACAGGTTGAGGTGAGGTAGGAAAGGATTAGAAAGGTTATGAGAGATAGGATTCAAGAGTTACTTACTTGTTTGAAGATTCAAGAGTGTTGAATGGTTAATTAATGGCTTTTCTCTTAGGTCTCCTTCCTCTTTGATTTTCCCTTCCCTTCTTTCTTCTTTCTTCTATTCTCTCCTCACTCAACACTTGGAACTTCTTTTTTTTTTTTTTTATAGATTTTAGGAGCTTCAGGTTGGTCAAGGAGGGATGGGAGATGAGCTTTATATAGAGCCAAAACTAGTGCCTAGAATGATGATGCCAAAAATTCAAGCCAATGCATGCATTTCCTTTTTTATGACAAGACTTGTGATAAAAGCTTGTCACCTTGGTCAAGGCCTAAGGGAGTTCGGCTAAGCTTGGAGAAGAAGACAACTTCATGGTTTGTATTTTTATTGTCATTATAATGAAGTCTCCTTGATGTATTAATACAACATTGTAAAGAAAATTGCTCTAAAAATTGACTTTTTGTATCTTTTTATTAACTTTTTGACTAATATAGAGTAAGTTTATAATTTCTAGCGTATGCATGTCATTCTCATCATTTTAAATTTTATTTGCACTATTTACCTATTTATGCGTTGATGGTTTGGTTAGATTAAGCTTTTTTACAAAGATGTGTTGATTTAGCTTAAACTTAACTTTTAGTGTACTAGATTTTACTTGGTTTGATTTAATATTGAAGTATTCTTGTCACGACCCAAACCTAGGTCCGTGAACTAATCCTTAAACTCAGCATACATAAACCATATCCATAGGTGATGCCTCAAACATATAAGAAAATACTGTACATGACATTCAAAGGGTTTAATAAAATGAACCAAGTTCCACAATTTACATTCCCAGGTTTACCACAAAGGTTTGAGATAACATATATTCAACATTAACTAACCCTTTCATTACGTCTCTTGGATTAGTTTTATGTATAACAAAAACAAAGAAATCATTACTCCCACTCTTTGCTCTTTCCAAAAGCATCCATAGCCTTGGTGTCAACCTGTTTTTCGGAACCTGAAATTGTTTGATATATATACATGAGTCGAAACTCGTAGGATAAAGATCAACTCATATATAATGCATGCTTTGTGAGATGTGATGGGTGCAACCGGAATAAAAATACAAGTTCCATAAATTCGTTATTTATTTCCACGCACACACCCATGCACGCCAAATTATTCCTTCATTAACCTTTTTCCAAATATTCATTTCTTTCACATTTATTCTCGTTACCCGATTTTTCAGAAAAAAACCAAATCACATTTTCATTACCCGGTTTATCACAAAAATCGTATCACAACAATGAACCGGCGTCAAGCGCAGCTTATAGAAATCCCTCCCTATTAATTTTCAATAGGTTACGCGAAACCATTGAGTAATAGATAGCTCTATTACTCACCACGATGCAACACCACATTTCGGGGGCTAACCCGTGGGCATGTGGTCTCCATCTTGCGCAAATTTTCGGTCTTTCACTATGGACCCACCAGGCCAACTTAATTCACATCAATCCATACGGTTTATTATTCCCGATACTATCAGTTTTCAAGAAAACTTGGGAGTCTAACCCATAAATGGTTTCTCTCCCAATAATTGCCATTATACACCATTTTGATTCCAAATTCAAATTTTCTATTAAATTTCCAAATCACATGTATCACAGCGTTCATTATATAACTTCTCATATTCACAACGTTTCTACCATGTTACCAAGTATAAATAACACAAGATTGATAGCAAAAAGATCATATTATTTTAAAAAGGTAACACCCATCATGTATATATACACATCAATTTGAAACCCACTTTTATTGTAAAGAAAATCCAACCAATTAGTTCAATGCATATCTCCCACTAAATCTATATATATATATATATATATGTGTGTGTGTGTGTGTGTGTGTGTGTGTGTGTGTGCTCCATAAGTTCAAGGGATTAAAAATTTAGTAAAAAGGGCCAATAATAAGAAAAATAAGTTTTTCTAAAACATTCGGCTAAAAATGAGTGAAAAATGGTTATGAAATTTTGACATACCTTCATTATTTCAATCATAACTTTTTCTAAAAAAAAGAATTTTCTTGCGAGAGTAGTCTTGTTGGAATGAAGACTTTCGGAGTTTCGATTTGAGTATAAAATTGACCCCATTCGGAGTCTGGATGAGAGAGATACATCAATTTGAAAAATAAAATTTTAACCAGTAAAACAGACCGCGCGAGAGACCGATCGATCGGTCTATCAAGTAGTCCTGTGCCAAAAAAGCGATTTTCACAAGTTTTTGAAGCTAAAATCTATCCAAAACCAAACTGATGAAAAAATATAAAATCTTAAGTTATTTAAGCTTCCACTTTACACAATAAACTCACAAATTCATAGCAAACCATTTTTTAAAACTCCAATTTTCTTAAAAATCCAACTTAACCTATACACCTATCAAGTTTTCCACTTATGCATGAAATCAAAATTTTTTTTACTCATATAAGCAAAATATCAATACAACTCAACACAAAACATATAAGATAATTTAAATCCTACCTCAATTAGCTCAAAGTTTTGAAATTCCACCAACATCTTCCTCCTAGGGTTTTGATTGTCCCTTGGGTTTGCTCCTTAAAGCTTCTAATTGCTCATTTTGAGTATTAAATCTTCAACCTCCGTTTGGTAGCCCTCAATTTAGCGCCAAGCCTTCCAAATTTAGGGAAGGTTTCAAGAACTTAGCTCATTCTCCATAGAGGAGAGAAAGAAGAAGATAAGAGGAGAGGAGAGGAGAGGGGAGTGGCGTGAGTGGAGGTGAGAGGGTGAGACCCATTGCTTTTTATTTCTCTCTCTCTCTCTCTCTCTCTCTCTCTCTCCACATATGTCTAGAAGGGCCCAAGGGCCTTGTTTGGCTTGCCTCTTATTTGTTCCACTGTCTTTTCTTAAATTCTGAATTCTCATGATCCATTTCCACTTTAATTTAATAACATAGTTTTATATATCATGTTTCACCTCTACAACTTAGATTTCATCCCACATCTTAAGATTTTAAGTCAATAAGTTATATTTATCCCCATATTCTCATTATAAATCATATCCATGTCTCATTAGCAAAATAAATACGTACCGGGTCGTCACAATTCTTACTCTTTCTAGTTTAATTTCTTTATATTATATGTACATTGATTTGACTCGATAATATAATTTGATTTGATATATAAATATATATTTTTCTTTTTAGATTTGTCATCATAGAGATTTTATCTAAATTAGCAAAACTTGGACACTTGTCAAAGATATCATGTGACATGCCATGCAAAGGGTAAAATGGTCTTTTTGCTCTTTTAACTATTTTTGTATTATTTTGTTCAAATTATAATTAATTGGGTCAAAGTTTGGGCCTAGAATATCTTCTAGTGGTCCTTACTAGTAAAAAGTGAGCAAATTTTGTAAGGCGATCTACGATGACCAAACTTTGACCCATGATATTTAGGCCCAAACTTGGTAAAAAGTGAGGAGAATTTTTAGGCCCAAACTTTGACCCATTTAATTATAATTTGAAAAAAATAATACAAAAATAATTAAAAGAGCAAAAAGACCATTTTACCCTTTGCATGGCATGTCACACGATATTTTTGACAAGTGTCCAAATTTTGCTAATTTAGAGAAAATTTCCACGATGACAAATCTAAAGA
>JAUMHN010409085.1:0-14680 GCA_032360265.1 Heliamphora ciliata
CTCTCTCTCACTCTATATATATATATATATATATATATGTGTGTGTGTGTGTGTGTGTGTGTGTGTGAAAATGCTTAGAAAATGCTATCTGGAGACTAAGTCCAGTTTGCACTAATTTGCATGGTTTTTGTTTAATTTTGTTATGTTTTTTTTTTTGAATTTTTATATTTTTAAGTTAAAATCTTTTATTTTTTTAATCATCTTGATGAGTAAAAAAAATAAAGCTTATTAACTTAGTTTCCGATTTTTTATTTTTTTATTTTTTTTTGGACAATTTCTTTTTTGGCTCCTTTTGGTATGAATAATCCAAAAAAATATATATTTTAACCGGAAGATTCGTAGCATTTTAGGCTCCATTTACTGGATTCTAATTCTCATTTAGAAAATGTTCAGCCCTGTTTGCTTTAAATATTGACATTTTGAATTAATTTTGCCTTTTAAAATTTTTTTAAAAATCCTTTGATTAATTTATTTTCTTGATTTATATTTTATATTTGGATAAAAGTATTTATTTTTTCGACTCATAGCAACTGTCGCTGAGAATTAACTACGATATATATCGATTTGAAATCCCGAATTCACACATATATTAGTTGTTTCAAGTTATTAAGTTTTCAATAAAAAAAATTGTTACTCTATTTTGCCTTTTTCCTAAGCTATGTTAAATTATTAAATTCTTTATAAAATTTATTGATACTCATTTTTTCCCTTTTCCCGTATATGTACATGGATGCCTATATTTGACCACAAATTGAAGAATCTTAGACAACAGACGCAAGTTTAAAACTGCATCATTAATGTTAGTGATACAAAATTTCAGCAATAGTTTGTATTTTTAAAACTTTATGTTGTATATTCTACGTGTAGTTGTGCAGAATATATTGTGCGAAATTTATCATTGCTTATGTGTCATTGCCATATTTTATTTGTAGTTTTTATTTACATGTTTTCAAATTCCTTTTAAAAAAAATTACAAGAATTTTCATACAAAATGATCTCTCTTTTGCCGCATCATACTTTCAGTTAGAAAGAAAATTATGTATTATTTTCAATATTAAAATTTAATAAAATTCATATGTGACGTTCTTTCTAGGTTTAATTTTTTAAAAAAATTATAAATTATCATTTCGTTGCACACACAACGCGTGAGCCGTCCACAAGTTATTTAAATAAAACTCTTATTCTTTCTCAAGCAATAGGAAATAATTTGGGCATGAGAAGAAGTGATTTGGGCACCCCTAATCTCTGGGATTTGTCCCACGTTACCATTTTTTCTTTAATTAAATAATTGTGACTTTGAAATTTAAAATTTACAAACACATTCATTTAATTAAATTTTAAAAACTTTTTTTTAAAACAAATTTTGATTTAACTAAATGATTATGACCTTCAAATTTAATATTCTTAACAATAAGTGAGATGACAAAAACTTCGCATTAAAGCTATGACTTATTAAAATTTATAGACACATTTATTTAATTAAATTTTATATTTTTTTTGTTTTTGTAACACAAACTTTGATTAACTAAATGATTGTGACCTTCAAATTTAATATTCTTAGTAATATGTGAAGTGACAAAAAATTTACATTAATGTGATGACCAGTATTTAAAATAAATAAATAAATAAACAATAATTTATAAAAAGATTGAAAATTGAATTCCTAACAAAACCTTATATTTAAAATCAAAGTCCAAATTTAATTAAAATAAATATTTTGATTTAAGTGAAGAATAAAATAGTACAGTACTTGGTATTTTTATATGTTATAATTAAATTAACTATTTTATTATGTAGAAATAACGAGAGTTTTAAAGAAATTAAATAAATAAGAAATTTTTGCTCGAAGGCTAGATTAAGGATAAAATTAATCTAGAAGGATTCCTGTATGCCTTAAAATTAATATTTTAATTAAGTTAAGTCCAGTTTTAACTAAAATGGAAATTATAAAATATGTAATGAAGAATTTAGATCTTCTTTTGTAAAAGAATTTTATTTTTTTAAGATCGAGTGGAATAAATTAAATGAAGACTCTCTTGTTTTGAAGCTAACATCTTAAATAAACTTAAATCGAGTTTAAAAGTGTTTCAAATAAATTAATCAAGATTTTGTAAATTAAAAGTTTCTCTTGGTCAAAATTCAGAAATTTATGAATATTAACTAAATAAGCTTAAAAGATTTTACATAAATATAAGATTTCTTTATTATGAGTATTGTTCTAAAACTAGTATCCTACATGGTTTTATCTTTAATTCTTTTCTCTCAATAAAAAAAAACTAGACCCTTGAATAGAAGTTTTTTAAAATGAAAATAAAATTTAAGTTAAAGATAAAATCTAGAAAATAAACTATACGTTTTTCTTAACTAAACTTGTGTTTGTTATGTTTTTCTAGATTGGGAAAATTATAATCAAATCTGACTAAATAGAGTTTGGCTAATTAGGTGAGTACCAGATACTAAATTGCTTACATTTCGCTTAAAAATTCTTATTTCTTTAAAAGTATTATATTATGCAAAAATGATAGTCTCTCCATTTTTTGTGACCATGGATATCGCTATGAATAGTTATTTTTGTTATGTGGATGTACGATCAATACTTTATTTTGTCAAAATGTTGATTCTGATGGTTACTGTTGATGCCTCAAAATCGATAAATTTTACGATTACAGTTGACTCTTTAAAACTAATTACGAGTACAATTAACGCCTTAAAATTGAAAACTATGATGGTACGGTTGACGCCTTAAAATCGATAACTATTATGAGTACGGTTGATGCCTTAAAATCGACGATCACTATAGTTACAGTTTACGCCTTAATACTAAAAACGGGTTCAATGCTCACAGATTTAATGAAGTTATTTTGAAATGCGTGAATTCATGGTAAACTTGTGATTTAATATCTGAGTACTCATACGAGTTTTATGCTTATGAAAATGTTGTTGTGCTATTTCAGGTTAAATTTGCCAAATTTTAGGACGACTCAAAAAAAAAAGAGACGGCTATGTTGTTTCAGTTTTTTTGTATTGTCAAAACCTATGTTTGAAATGTAAATGTTGGAAATTTTATGTATGTGATTTGCCGTTATAGTAGTTGTATATTTCGTAGCACTAGATTGGCTCTGGATAAGTTCATAAAATTTATGCTTCTGCGAATCTTTTTTTTTTTAAACAAATGTTCTTTTGAAAGTCCCTAACTAAGTTAACAAGGTAGGCCTTGGGTGAGCTCGACTCACTCGCCAGTTACGGACGCCATTCTTAAAAGTGGGTCGTGACAGAGATGGTATTAGTGCCATAGTTTTATATTTTCTTAAAACCCAAACTATAAGATTAAGTACACAATAGTTGCACCCACGTATGTATCTTCTATGCATAGCCATCGAACGATTAACTTTGAAATTCCGATTAGAAGAGTGCTTGATCATCGTTTCTTTTGATAAGGAAGTCTGGGAAAACTTATCGAGTGAGGTTATAGGAACCCGGTCCCTTGAAATTTAAAAGGATTTATTTAAAACTTGTTGTCGTCTATTTAGTGGCATATGATTGAATGTTTAATTGTGGGAAAGAATCAAAATTTGATCATGATAATAACTGTTAGCAATAATTATATGCTTGGTAGTGCATGAGAACAATTATTCTAAGTTGTTTGGGTGAGTCTTGAGGTGCTTAGCTTATGATTCGATTCGTTTATGCATCTTTTGTTCTGGTTTCCATCCAGTGCTGACCGCTTGAGCGGCCTAGCGGACAGGTAGCAGAGAGTTTTTAAAAATCGGGACAGAGGAGACTGCTCGAGCAGCCCTAAATCCGCTCGAGCGGACTGTCAGCGAGTAGATTTTTAAAATCGCGAGTTAAGCCTTTCCTTTTCATTTACCTCTTTTTCTTCTCTCTATAAACTTGTGTTAAAAACCCAAGAACTCCCCTTGGTGCTTCTTAGGGTTTTCCTTGCTCTATTAGTGGTGATTTCTTGTTTCTCTCTTAGTGGAACACTCATTAGAAGCTCAAGCTTGGCGTTGAAAGCTTTGTTCTCACCTCTCGATTGGAGGTCTTCGTGTTTGGAGCTTGTTAGGACTCTATTTTTGTATCTTGTGCATCTAAGAGGTAAGATCTATGACTATTCATGAACATTGTTGGATATGATTCGATTATTTTGAATTCATATATAAAATCATAATAAATCTATGTTTTTGGAACCCTAGGTTAGGGTTTAATATTAAAGTATGTTAAATCTTTAATTTGTGGGTGATTTAAGGTGATTGTAACTTCTTGTTGTTGTTGGATATATTTGGGTTTGAAAGATGAGAAATTATGATTTCGTTTTTGGGTTAATCCTTGAAAAATTAGGTGTTTTTGGATTGATAAACTTAATGGTGAAATTGGTTAATGATGTGGTAAATTTTGTATTGTAGGGGCCAATTTACCTATATAAAATCTATGAACTTGATGATATTTGAACTTAACGTAATAATAGGTTGGGATTTTGAATAAACCATGTGAACTTGTTGGGTTTTAGGAACTACAGGGTGTTGGTTGGAATTTTAAGCTAATTAAAACCAAATATATAAAATCGGGTAAATGTAAAGAATCATGGAATGTTTGGGTGGGGTTTCGAGTTGATTAAACCTGAATGTGAAACGGGTGCTATATCGGGGATTAATAATGATTGTGACCCTCGTGTGTGTTGGGTGTTGACGAGAGTAACCTAATTTGGGTTAGACTCGCATTTGAGATGTTAAAAATGATGATGTGAATGAATCGATTTGAGATTTGCATATCACAATTATGGGTTAGTCCAGCTCCTCAGTGAAATACCGAAAAACGGTGCAGATTTGGGTACCCTCCTCATCAGCTAATAACCGAGAAGGAGGTGTTAGTCGCAACGGGTTATAGAACACATTTGCTACTTGATAGGCCTCGCGTGGCTTGGTTGGTTGTAGCCATACATGGGTTTATAAACTCCTCTGGTGTCAATTCTTAAAATTTTAAAACCTTAATTGGGTTGGCTGCTTGGCCCACGGTGAAAGATCGTAAAAAGTATATGAATCGAATTGGGTTAAGCACTTGGCCCAAGGTGAAAGACCGTAAAATAGTTCTTGAATCAAGTTAGATTGTAAAACCATGAAATGGTTGAGATATGAAAAGAAGTGGGTAAAGTACGTGTGTGCGTGTGTGTATGTGTATGCGGGAGTTGTGAAAATTGATAATTTGAAATAGGTATAATGAAATTGAGATAAATGACTAAATGATGGATTATGAGAGAAATTGGGTCTAATTTGTGTAAAAAATTTGGTTATGTGAATGGGTTTTGGTAAAGAATGGAATTTGATTTTAATAAATCTATGTGTTGCATTTCGCATAACCATCCTCGCATGTCATGCATATGTTCTGTAATGTCTCGTCTTTCGGGAACGTCGGGACATACATAATTATAATCAAGAGAAATATTCTAGCTATTCATTCATAGTTACATATAATAAGTACTACATCATTAAGAGTTCAGAATTGTTCAGAATACATAGCGATTACAATTTCACAAAATATTCAACAAAAATTACAATGAGCCCGTGGAAACTAAACAAAAAGAACAAAATGGGTGAACTTTAAATTCTTCAACTTGCATTATCAGGGTCGGCTGACTCCTACCACTCACCTTGTTCTTCAAAACCTCCTTCTCCTTCGGGTGCGACTTCTTCAAAATGTTCTTCCTCCTCACCTGTGGCACGAATGCCATGAGTCAAAATCCAGAAACAAACTCTCTAAACCTTCTAACCAAACTCACAACAAAATATTCTACAACACATATCGTATAACACCTAATACAAATTAAAGTCAAGGAAACAGATAAATTTGATAATTACGGTAAGATAAGCATATATAAGAACAAGTATACAACTGTGTGATGCAAATGAATACGATGCAAGTGCCCAACCTGACATGTGACGCCCCATCCTCTGGGTACGTCGGGACATACATAAGAATATTCTAACAATTCATTCATATTTACATATCATAAATATTACATCATTAAGAGTTCTGAACTGTTCATACGTACATAGCGATTATAGTTTCAAAAAAGATTTATAAAAATTACAATAAGCACAGGAAAACTAATCAAAAAGAACAAAAGGAGAAGATTCGAATCTTCAACAAGCATTGTCGCGGGTCCCCTAGCTCCTGCCACTCACCCTGTTCTTCAAAACCTTCTTTCTTTAAATTTTCACACGTTGGGAATTTCATAGTACTTTATGGGAATTTGATCACCAAACCTATCCTCGCCTCGTTGCAAATAGTAAACGCTTGCCTTGGCTTCATACCTCGGCTGTTTTACTTAATGACAATGGCGTGGGGGTGGGCCAATAACATCCTCATTCTCTAGCCAACCAAAATGCTAAAAAATCCCACTTTAAGGACCAGGATGCTCGTTTGATATCAACCCAAAGTCTAAATTACTAAAATTAAAAGGCTAGTAACGAACTCATGGTGCCTAACCTTTTTCATAATAAACAATCTCCCAAATTATTTTTCAAAATTGACAACTAGGGACGTCTTAGGTTCAAAACTATAGAAGAAATGACTTTCACATAACTTAACCCACAATGACAGATACAAAAGGGACTCTAATATGCCAAGATGCAAGTATGGTAATGCTCATGATGTACAATATGCGTCTTATGTACAACGATATATAGCATAGCATCTAAGCATGGAATAACATAACGTACAACTCATTAAAGTATGGAGTACAAGTATATGAAGTACAAATTATAATTCATAAGACATATATTCAACTAAGCGGTATGGATTCTAATCATCAATTGATAATTTTTATACACTAATCATCTAACAAATTCAATTAAAGTTTATATTCTTAAATCCTACAATATGATATGCCACTATACACTTAGCCAAATTAAGGTAAATGTTCAAGTGCCAAATTAAAAAGCATAATAGTATTTTAGGGTACCTAGACATAGAGTTAAGTTTTACTTTTTGGACACCAATTAAATAAAAATATTTTTTACAATTTTTATGTTTAACATTAAGGTCATATTTTAGGGTAAATTGGTTATTTATTTTATTTAAGAGAAAACTATTCAGCACTTTACAGAGAAAAGTACATATTTTGGGCCTCAGTTGGTCTCGGCTTTAGGGCATCAAATTAAGAGTTATGGGTCTGATTTTTGAATATGTTCTAGTTTAATATGTCCTCTACAAGTTTTATGTTTAGTGCTAAGACTAGTTATTTGGAACACGTTAAAGCGTTTGGCCATTTTATAAAATGGGCTCAGTCAGTTATAAAAGGTTCAGCAGAACCTGGTTTCAACAGAGAATACATAAACCTTTTGGGAGACCATCCTAGGGTTTTTAGGTTTGATATTTGGTCAATAAATAATTTGATATGTTATCTACACTTTTTGTGAAAATCACATTTGATTTGGTCAATAAAAACATAGGTTTCTAGTCATGAAAAAACATGTGATAGATAACTCTATTAATTACAGATTTACAATAATGGTTTTGAGAAGGGTTTTGACCTATCTAATCTTCATATTTTAGGCTACTTTTTAGTGGATAGCAATATAAACATGTTGTCTACATGTTTCATGTTTTAACCGAAACTCGATTTTCATTCTAACCTAGGGTGTTTATGTTTACAATTCAGGGTGGTCAGAATCTGATTCCCTATAGCAAAAATAGTATATCTTAATTTCTACCAAATGAAATCACTTCAAACCAATTTTGTATAAAAGATAACTTCAAAATTTAGGTCTGGACATAACAACCACACTTAGATTATGTTTCTACAATTAGTTATGATAAATCAAAGTTTGGAATAGAAAGTCAAATATCTAGAAAATCAGGCCTTTTAGGGTTTTAGTGTCCTAGCTCATGGTATGTTAAGGTTTAATTTTTTTTCTTTACATGCATGTACTTTATACATATACATATACATATATATATATATATATATATATATATATATATATATATCAAAGTTCCAAAACATATGCAAGTTGTTAAACTAAAAAATAATCACATGCAACCATATCCAACAATCAACTAAACATAAATAGCCTCTATTTAGCCATACAACACCTTTTTTAATAAATTTTTAGATTTTTATTCTTAGATGTGTTTATGGAGATGAGTTGAGAGATATTTTGTAAGAGAATGACAGAGGATTTTTAGAAGTTTACTTACTTATTTGAAGACCTAAAATGAAGGATGATTAGGACTTAACTTCAATGTATCTTCCTTGCTCCCTTTATGCTTCTTCTTCCTTCCTTCTTCTTTCTTTCATTTTTTTTTCTCTTAGAACACTTAGAAAATTTATGGACTCTCTCTCTCTCTATAGTGCCAAAAATATAGAGGAGAATAGGGGGCCTTGGTTGTGTTTTTATAGCAAAAATATTGGTGGGTATAATTATTATTGTGTAAGGCTTTTTATTATTTTTCTAAAATTCTATTGGATTCATGGGAGGTTTGTTCTATTTGAGATATTGCAGATTTAGACTTTGGACAGTAGGGATTTTGGATAGGGTCAGTTTGGGGCAGTTAAAAAGCTATTTTGCATTAATTTGGGGTTTAAGCTAAGTTTTGATGTCTCATTGTGCAAGAAAATGCTTAAAATATTAATTTTGTGTATCTTTTTGTTGTTTTTACCTACTAAAATCTATTATTTTAGTATATTTATGATTAATCTAGTATTTTTATGAATTATCATAATTTTTATATCAATTGATTAAATAAGTGTAGGTTTTTAAATCAAATTAAGCTAGTTTGATAAGAATTAATTTTTTGACTTATTTATTGTATAAAAATTTTAAATAATAATTTGTTTGCTTTTGTTAATCTATATTATTATATTATTATGTATATTACTTATTTAAAATGTCTTGGGTCATAATAATGCTCAATTTGTATAATTTTTTCTCATTTTTGAATTTAAAAAGCAAAATGTGACTTTTTGGGCACAGATCCCAAGGTGGATGGCCTTTTAAGGGTATTTTTGTTATTTTTGTTGTTATTTTATCTTTTTTTATTTAATTATATTTAAATATCTAATTTAGAATATCCATGTATAAAAATTTGAATTTTTTAAATTTTTTGCTACATTAGGGGTAAAATAGTCATTTTATCCTAATTATGAGACTTTTTTATTTTTGACCTTATATTTCGTGTTATTTACTTAATTTAGGATGTCATGAGAATTTTCTGAGTATTTGGGTTTCTCTTCTAACTACTTGGTCTTTTTAGGATTTTTCGAGTTAATTTAGGGTTTTGGTTTAATTAGGGTTTCTGATCTTTCAACGATCTAAGATCTCGTCAGCTAACCGTCGCTAATACTTCAGGTTGGGCTGGGTCTTTACATGGGTCATTATCAACTGAGTTGTTACAATTAAGATCTTAACCAGATTGTTATAATCTACCTCACTTAAAATAAATTTCGTCCTCGAAATTCATGCGGAAGGTTGTGGATAATTACTTGCATCTCTTCTCTTCGAAGTTGTGTATTTTTTTACTTGAGTCATTCTTTATTAAGGGTATGGATAAGGTCAGGCTTATATGTTTATCACTTTGAGTAATAATTGTTTTGTCTTACTAACATCTTAGATCAACAACTACACAATTTTCAAAGATCATGTCGCATATTTGTGGCGTGGGAGTTGTTCGCTAGTGTTAACCTAAAAGCCTTTGTCCTTCAAGCATACCCTTTCTCAGGATGATGCAACAAGTTTAACTAACGTATAACTTAGAGCTTGCGAATACGGTGTACCTCTGATCATCTACACATACTCCTTTTTATCCAATGAAGGGTGAACATTCCTTTCATCTCTCTTTGGTTTGTCAGGTTGCACCACCTTTTTCAAACCACTCGTTTCTTGCTGCAATAGACTTGTTTGATCCTTGTAGCCCTGCCCTTGCTGATGGCTGTTGTAGTTTAATCCTCTTCGTAGTGGGCATTCAAATCTTTTATGTCCAGGCTTCCAGTAGTGATAACAGATTACTAATTTTGGCACTATTTTCCCTAGTTGTTCCCTTCTATCATCTTGAGAGTAAGATTCTGAGCGCGTGAACTTCTTGTTGTTCCTTAGTGGTTTTCCTCGATTGTCTTCTTCACTTTTTAGCGGGCAATGGGCCATTCTATGCCATGGCTGGTTGCACTTGTAACAAGCTCTTACTGTTATTTGTTGTTGTTTTGTGGCCTTGATCCAAACCTCTGTTTTTAGAAAAAAAAACTCTTCTTCTCAGGTGCTGGGATAATATATACCCTTAGGTCCGATAAGTACCATGATTCTTCCTGAGATGTCTTTCCTTGCGATTGGTCCAAATTGGCTGCTAAATCTGACAAGATTTGTTTCAGGCTCGGGACGTTTACTCCCTCTCCAATTCTATTTACTTTTACTAACATCCAAGGTTCTGTCTTTGTCCTTCCATCTTTAAGAAAGAGAAAAGAAAACAAGGTCATTGAACTATCCAATAAGGTTAGTTCTACATATGAGGTGAAGGCATAACACTCAACACGTTTATTACCATGAAAGGTTTTATCTGAAGAGATCCTGTTGTTCTTACTATAGATTGTAAGGAATTACAAAACTATTAACACATAGCTACTATCTTGGATTCAATGAGATTTCCTGTATTGGACTATGGGTTTCACTTTATTGGTTAGCAAAGATCTGTTCCTGTCAATTAGTCCATTCAGTTTCTATTTCGTACATTGATAACTCGCAGTATTGTTCACACATAAAGTCTCATACGGTTGCAAAATCTAGCTTGGGAGTTGTTGTTATACGTGGATTTTGACCGAAGGTAAGAATTTTTTTCAATTTTTCTTATGCATACTCTTAACACGCCTTTGACAGTTCAAAATCGTGCATTCAGATTGCTCATCAATCTGAAGGTGAGATGCGGGTCTCGGTTGAGTATAGTAGAAACTCATATTGGTGTAAAATCTCGCGAATGTACTTTTTGCTTGTAATTACCAACATGTCGTAAGGCTTAACTAATAGAAAGCGAGCAATCTTAGTGAGGCAACCCATTGTAACTCAAATGTTGTCGTGCTCTTGATGCGATTTTGATAGTCTTAGTGACGAAGTTTGTAGTCATATGTTTTCATTTTTCTTCCAGTCTTTCTAAGGGTTACTCCATTCCTCTTAGCCTTTGCTGTTTATCCTTAACGTGATGGTACGTAGGGTTTGAATGTCTCTTCCAATGACTGGATTGTTTCTCTCCGGTGGTTGGTCACTCTAGGGTAAAATGATCGTGATAAAAAGTATGATTGAGGTAAATATTGAGTCTTGTGATTCATTGTGGTTTGATGGTTAATTCTTCATTGAAGGTGGGGACGACAGGATTCGAATTCTAAAAGCCGGCGTGAATATTGATGCATACATGTATTTTTCCTTTACTTGCATACTAAGGGTATCATATGCTCGAGGTTTTCTCTTGTTTTTCACTTCTCTACTGTCAGTGTGAATCTTTTACTTCTCAGTTTATAGGATGCGTGGGTCAGCTATGATCTAGTCGGAAAAAGTCTGAATTCTATTACATGGTGGTGTTGTAAGTCCCTTGGTGTGAAACTGTTGTTCTTAATCGTAGATTGCTGATGGCATAGTCTACTTGTCAGGTCATTTGAAAAGATGTAATTAATTGAATAAATCCTTACTTAACTATTCCTGTAGTCGGGGGTCTCGATCTTTAAAACTTTGTTAAACGCAACGTTGACAAGTATTTTAAGTTGAAAAGTTGAGAAAAGATTTGCCTCACGATTTGAAGAGGTGTTAGGAGGTTCTCGTGTATTGTCCTAATTTTTTGTGAAAGCGCTAAAGCTTAATGACGTAATATCCTGACGATCGTCGTTGTTCACAGATCTATGGGGCAAGATTTTGAAGGTTGACAGGTAAGAATAGGTAAGTGTTTAGCTGAGAATTTCGAATGGTATAAGCATGAGATGTAGCTGGTGTTAGAACATCTTAGGGTGGAACCGAGATTGTTCAAAGATAGGTTGAATTAGGACAAAATGTCAAGGCTAAGACAATCACCGTTGACTCAATTTGAAAGGTTAGTTGAGGCTTAGATACATTGGAGATAAGAGATCAACAATTAATGAATATTACAAAAGAGAATGTTCTCGGGACCAATCTTTGCAATATCATACCTTGACAAAAGATTTGTTCAAGCAATGGGTAGTTAAACTAGATATTTATCCTGAAATTACGTCAGCCTAGCGTACTTCAATTCAAGTATCCAAGTCGACTCCCTGGGTTGTGATTTCAAGAGTAAATAAATAATTTACAAAATTACTGCACACAAGTGTGGTATTAGGATCGAGAGAAATGAACGAGGGCAAAAGATTTTACCAATATCGAACATTCGGAACCGATGATACTAGAAAGAAGGGTACTCAAGGGCTTCAATTAGGTGCGCGAGTTGACATAAAGGCTTGAGATAGGAACTCATAAGGGTGAAGTTGCGGGGTTCTAACGGTGGTTTTCGTAAAACTTAGGCTATTCCTAGTGCTTCATCATCTAGGGGTTCGTTAACTTATCGGTGGTTTGATCGTCTATCAGCCATCCTAGGAGAGTGTTAAGATTTAGGGGTTATTTCAATTCTTGATTGTTTTCATATTTTGGGATCTTGTGGAATTTAGTTTGAGATTATCAGATAGCTTACAAAGAATTTAACAATAAACATTTTCATTTCATTCAAACACATAACTGGTACAAGGTTTTCAAAAGTTCACTGATCACATGTACAATGCTCAATGAAGGAAAGATACAACTCCTAACATGCTAAGGTCTAGACAAACAGATACGAATAGAAGTAGCGGATAATTCAGTCACGCTCTTATGTCGCCTCGTAGATACCGTAGCAGTGCAACTGTACTTTCACGTGCCAAAAGTCCTCTGGTCCCATACGAGTCTTGTTGAGTTTGACTACTGGTACCTCCAAGTACATTTTCGGATTGTTAAAGTCTATTGCCGGGTTGCGCGGGTTGATGATTCCTCTCTTATCTCTGGGTTTCTATGTCTGCATTAACCTTGCATCCATCTTATCTCCCAATAAACCTTTGAATTCTGGCGGAACCTTCAGATGATAGGTGGTCTCGTCACATTTCTCCAACACTTTCAGTGGACCCATGTATTTCGGAAATGACCCAGGATTTTTTCATTTCCACGTCAGTTCTGGGAATACTCTTGCATACACTCATTCTCCAACACGATAGTCCTTATGGTAATCTTGGCGATTCCAGTAGATTGCTGCGTCTGTTGCTTCATCATCGTCCGTCTCCGGTAGCGGTGCCTCTAGTGGATCATAAAAGAAAGCAACGGCTCGCTCCTCGTTCTCATTGTCATTATCCTCAGGTTCCTCTCCATCCTCTGCCTCAACATTTGCCTCGTTTCCTACCTCACTTGGTTCTTCGTCTGCTCTTATTTCCTCGACCTCTTCTCCTTCATGAACTGGCCACTCATCTGAAAACATCCATGCTAACGAAAATATGTCTATCGGGTTTTATTCTTCAATGGGTTCGTCCTCGGGGCCTGAGTCTTCTGGTTCAGGTCCTGCCTATGGTTCCCCAGCCGGTTCAGCGTTGGATGCCCTCCTAAGAAGAGAGACGATTAGGAAGAGAAACTTAAGGTATGAATTTTAAGTTTTTAGAATTATAAGTGATAAATTAATAATATAGACACTCTACAGAATTTTTACACTATAGAACTCGTAGTCTCCCATATCTCAAGGCTTGAAGGTTCACTAAACCTAAACTCTGATACCAACTGTGATGCCCCGTCTTTCGGGCATGTCGGGACATACATAATTATAATTAAAGAAAATATTCTAATCATTCATTCATAGTTATATATAATAAGTACTACATCATTAAAAGTTCAGAACTATTCAGAATACATAGCATTTACAATTTTACAGCCTGAAGGTTTTTAGGGTTTTTCCTTAGATTTTGAGTTGTATTCGTGATTTTGCCTACTTGGGAGTATCTTTTGTTAGAGACAATACTGCCAAGATCATTATTTTTTAAAACGATTAATTGGTAAAAATTAATTGGATGGGCGAACGCCAAAACGGGCTCTAGAAAATTTTTTTGATGTCGAACTATAAAAAATAAACCTGTGCAACCAAAGTTAATTTAAAAGAATACATTTTGTTGATTTATTCTTCAACTACAACTTGAATCTGAGTTGAAACTCCTTTCAGATCTTCTACCGTATTTTTGTATGCAATTCTCGAACGTAGTGTGGGCTACGATCCTCCAAGAACTCATACCGGCAGAACCCCGATATATTTTTAAGTTTTAAAAGACAAAAATAATATATCAATAATGATATAAGATCATCTAAAATTGGTTCAGCCTGCCTGCATGTATATAGGGCTACAGCAGGGACCTAGGGAGTAATTATGAATTAGATTTCTAGTGGAACACAGACACTTACTAGAGGTTTCTGCAATTATGAAAAGACATGTAGCAGTTTCTGCAATTTTCATAAAACACTGAATTATAGTTCACACCACTAAAGAACTATAATTGCACTCCGATCCATAATCTCAAGATATTCTTGTATTGAGCTCCTGTTATTAAATACTTACCATTTCTCTCCACGTTAAGATTCTTGATACCCGCCAATTAAATTTAATTACTGACAATTTAATTTAATCGGCATCTTGA
>JAUMHN010409096.1:0-14679 GCA_032360265.1 Heliamphora ciliata
TAAAGTGATGTGAATATATGTGGCGTTATCCTTGGCGATTAACTGGTGAGAGTCTGGTGGATGCGTGTGATGTATCGATGGGATGTGAAGGAGTGAACGATAGTTAGTGTGTTTGAGTAGAGATCCAAGTGTCAAGACCTAGTGCGACGAATGATATACACATTGTGAATGGTGGTTGATAGCGTTTATATGATGATGTCCGATGTCTTTACAAAACTATCTTCATAATACTAGTAATTAACATTCTTTCGAACCGAGTGTGTAATGGTGGTCCTAAGAGGTAGTTACGTGGAGCAAGAACCTAGAGCCGATTCATTTTCTTCCCAATGGGAAAGATGTTTTGTGGGTGGTTAAATAGTGTGATTATCCTTCCTTGGTGAGAATTAAATGTTGTGACATATGAGTGTGGGCCCATTTGCCCGTGGTTCCTTGGAGAACCCATTTTCTTTACCCAGTAAACCCGAGCGTTTGGGTGATGTCTCTGAAAATGTAGTTTGGTTAGTATGGAGTGTTAATAGTTTAAGTTCTCATTGAGTGAGATCCCTAAGGAAGTTTAGCGATTGAGTTATTTACGTGATGAGATTCTCGAATATCAGTTCTGTGAGATTCTTATGAGAATGCAGGACAATGGTTTAGTTGTGGCCCTCATGATTAGGAGACCGTGCTCAGAAACGTGTTAGAGGTATGAGGTTTAAAAAGAACGTAGAAGGGTTCGATGATGTGGTTGGCCTAGTTTTGAGATGACGTGTTTTAAGTATGATATGCCTGGAGATTACTTGTATTTGACCATATGTTCACAGAAAGGCATATTGTTGTTTGATCAAGGAAAATGAAGTGTGGAGTAATAAAATTCGGTAGAATACCGTGTAGCTTTGGTGGCCTGAGACGATAGGTGAAAAACTATGAATTAAGATGTCTGTAATAGATGCGTACTTGGGGAGTAGAAGTGCGAGTGGTGCCTGTAGGGTCGTGCAGGATATCAATAACCTTGGATAAAAGATTTCAGGAATTGATTTTCTTTTGTTTGGTGTCATGTGCTTCCCACGTAAGTTGCTTGGACAGTGGGCTTAAGACCGTGACATGACAAAGATTTGCCAAGTGGGAGTTAGGTTAGTAAAGCGCATCCATGAAAGATGAGGTCTTAGCGTGATGGGAATATTAGCATTGTACTTCCGTATATGACTGGTGATGAGCATGTAGTCCTATGGAATGTGTAGTATGGGGTACGAGGATTGACGATGTTTGTATGTGTGCAAATGAGGTCAGAGAGTTAACAGCTTAAGTGCAGCAAATGACCTGGGTATTATGATCTTAGTTGATGGTAGCCGTGTGGCTATGAACTGGGCAACTTCAAGGTGAGACTTATAGGATACTGTGAAGGCCAAGTGTTGATGGGTACTAGGAGTACGTTGAAGTTGAGTCACTGTATCTAGTGGTTTTGGGAAGATGGACATCTTCGCGGAATAGTGTTTGTATTGTGATCGGTGAGTGTGTCCTAGGGCATGTGTACTGCTGAATCGTGTGATTGGAGGATTGAGTTCCTCGTGGGTTTTTTGGGTGGAGTCTGTTTGCCCTAACGTGTGAAAATAAGTGTGTAGAATTGTGACTCCTCTGAGATCAGGTTAGTAGACCAGGAATGTTTGTCCTTGTTGACAAGGGAGTTAGTATCGAGGCAGAAAACCCTTTTTGCACGGATTAATTGAGAATCGTTAACCGTTGTGTGCAGTTTATTTTGGGTTATGTGGATGTGGGTGCACCTTTAACTCATGGCAGAGTGGAAAATTTGTTGAGACCTCGCGACTAAGATATTCACATGTTGGGTATTGATAGACTCTGGTGAGTCTGGAATTGTGTTCTGTTTGGAGATTTAAATTTCTTAGAATTTTTAAGGCGCGGAGAGTGGTTTGACCATTCGAAGGGAAGATACGAATGCATATGGTAGTAACGATGAGTGAGGGCAATGCAAGTGCTGAAGGTTACAATTGTCTAATCAGAGGCATAGTAGACTTGAAAGATCGTTGGGTGTGTGTGTGGATGTAATTCAGTTTGTATGGGACTTTTA
Organism: Heliamphora ciliata; assembly: GCA_032360265.1. Classification (NCBI taxonomy): domain Eukaryota; kingdom Viridiplantae; phylum Streptophyta; class Magnoliopsida; order Ericales; family Sarraceniaceae; genus Heliamphora; species Heliamphora ciliata. Next base: position 2,063 of record JAUMHN010409096.1, read on the forward strand.
ACTCATGTGGAGTGCTCAATCGTAGTGGCTCACGAAGTTCAGGTTGCAATGTTGGTTTCATTTTGATGGTTGAAAGACTGGAGTGATGCAATGCAAGTAGTGATTTGGTTTTAAGTTTGTGGTGGTTAATTAGCCGTAAGGGGATGGACGATTTGAGGGTAACACATGAAACCCTTGTAAACAATGTCCGAGTTTGGCAACATGTGTTTGAGTTGGAGGAGTAGTCGTCGGTATACATTGGAGTACAGTAGTGAGTTCGACCATAAGACGACAAAGTTGGGAGAATCCTTGTGATGGTAAATCCCTATGGCGCTTGATGCTACGGTTGAGGATGTTTAGTCTTTGAGAGCGTGTATGAGACGTGAGATGGTGGTCATGGAGGGATAGTCAAGGGATAGTCGGTAATCAATAAGGGAGTGGTTGATTCCAGCTCTAGTGTTAATTTCGGGTAAGAATTAGTATTATGTTAAACGGAAAACCGTTCTAGATTAGCCGAGCCCAATATAAGTACAAATCGATGAATAAGGATAATTCTACTATTTGTGAAATATTGGTGTTCAGAAGTTAAGCCTGATGGTAACAGAGGTGTGTTAGTATCCTTGAGTCATACCGTTCCGAAAGAATGATCAGAATTGCGGACTAAGAAAGGTTCTACATAGATCGAATGATTAGTGAAGTATGAGAACATATATTAAGATTAAGAGAAGGTTTGGTGTGACTAGAGAAGAATTTCGGGGACGAAATTCCCAAAGGGGGGAAAGTTGTAATGGCCCGATACGTGTTTATTTTTGTGGTTTTATGTTTTCAATTAAGTGAGGAGATAGAATTAAATTTGGGACAAATGATGTTGATATGGCTTCGTTAATGAATAATTCGAAGTATTTAAAGGTGAGTAAAGTTGGAGGTTTAAGGTGAGTTTTAAGAAAATTCGCAAGATTATGCTCCAGGGGTCACCGCTCGGGCGGTGGGGGTCTGCTCGAGCGGGCAATCTGGAAAAGTTTGGAATAATCTCGAACTATGGAGATTTTTGGGTTTTTATATATATATATGTTCAACACCCACGTGAGAGACAAAAAACTCTCATTTCTTTTTTCGCCCTTCTCTCTCTTCATGAGAGAAATTCTCCCAACCATTAAACCCTAGCTCTCCACCATGGAAATTGAAGCTTTGAAGCTAGATTTGGAATGAACAAGGATGGAAATCAAGCTTTGGAGCAAGGAGGTAGAAGATGGAGCATCAAGGAGCCATGATCACTCAAGATCCAAATCTTAGGAGGGAGAAGTTGGAGAAATCTCAAGCTTTGAGCAAATCTAAGGTAGGATCTAGATTCTCTCATATGTGTGTGTTGATTTGAGTTGATATTTTGATTATGTGAGTAAAATAAAATAGATTTCATGCATGAGTTGAAGGATTGATAGGTTTATGTGTGAGATGAGTTGGGTGTCCTTGAGAATTAGGGCTTTGAGAAATAATAAACCATGATTTTTGGAAATTGATTGTATAAAAAGAGTTTATGATGCTTGAAAATCAACGTTTATGGGTGAAAACAGGGATTTGAAGCATATTCATGAGTGTTTATGTGATTTAGGGCCTGAAAATCAAAATAGGGGCAAATTTGGGGTTTTCTCGGGCATCAGCGCGCTCGAGCAGATCCCTGTCCGCTCGAGCGTTGAACTGGCCGAGAGTTGTACGCTTGAGTGCCCGACGTCCGCTCGATGGGACTGACTGCGTAAGGTCAACTTTGTTCAATCATATCTCCCTCATATGGACTTCGAATTTGGTCATTCTTGTACTCAAATCGAAGCCCCGGAAGTCATATTTCCAACAAGACTACTCTCACAAAAAAATTCATTTTGTAGAAAATGTTATAATTAAAATAGTGATGGTATGTTAAATTTTCTTAATCATTTTTCACCCGTTTTTGGCCAAATGTTTTTAAAAAGGTTATTTTCATCGATAGTAAACATTTTTATCAAATTTCTTATCCCTTGGGTTATGGTTTTACCTATCTCACTACACTTGGGTTAGGATCCTAGTATCATATCGATTGGTGGTATTTGCGATAAAAATGGATTTTGATATGTAATTAATATCTTGAGAGCTAGTATGGGGTGGAAATTTGTGGGCAATGTAGTGCCATGGTTATTATTTAAGGGTTTATGTTTTACAGAGAAAACATGGATTTTAACTTGTATATACATGTATATGTATATGATGGTTGCATTCCATTTGTTTCAAATGACATGATCATGTGTGAGTTAATTATGCGTTGGCATTTCATGAAGTTGATAATTGGAATGTGATTATGAGAAATTATGTGTTGAAATTTATGATGGCATTTGAATTGAAAGAAAGATTGGAATGTTAAAATAAGACTTGATTGGAAGTGAAATGAGAAGTTGAAATGTAAAAATTGAAAAGAGGTATTATGAGAAAATATTTGGGAAGAGGAACCAGTTGTGGGTTGAACTCCCGGACTTTTGTGAAAAAAGAACAAATAATGAACCGAATGGATTAATGTGGATTAAGTTGGCCTGGCGGGTCCGCGGTGAAAGACCGAAAACTTGCGCAAGATGGGGACCACGTGCTCACGGGTTAGCCCCCAAAACGTGGTGTTGTATCGTAGTGAGTTATAAAGCTATCTATTAACCAATGGCTTCGCGTAGCCTATTGGGACAATAGAAAGGGATTTCTATAAGCTGCACCCGGTATCGGTTAATTAATTATGATAAATTAATTGTGATACAGTTTTTGTGATAAACCGGGTAATGAAAATGTGATTTGATTTTTGGTGAAAACCTGAGAAACGAGAATAAACGTGAAAGAAAGGATTATGTTGAAAAATGCTTAATGAATCAATAACTTGACGTGCGTAGGTGTGTGTGTGAAAATAAATAACAAATTTATGGAATGTGAATTTTTATTCCGGTTGCACCCATCACACCTCACAAATCATGCATTACATCTGAGTTAATCTATGTCCTACGAGCTTCGGCTCATGTATGTTTACCACAACATTTTAGGTTTTGAAGACCAGGGATGATACCATGGGCAGAGGATGCTTTGGGGAAGATTAGAGGGAAGACTTTGTGTTTATTTATATTTTTGCATTATGGTTGTACATAAACAAAGATGGAGAACTGTAATAAAAGATATTACAATTGCAAATGAATTTTTTTTTTGAGATTTAAAGCCTTTGTTGTAAATTTTACATGTGCAAGGACATTGTTGTTTCAAGAGAAGTTCTTATATAATTAGAACATAAATTCTATGGTAAACAAAAGTCGTAAATGATGATCCTTAGGCGAAACGTTTGGGGTTGGTTAACGGGTCCCTGAGGTTCGGGCCGTGACAACATTTGTCATGAAAATAACGTTTGGATTTGGCCATCAAAAACATAGGTTTTTGGTCTTACAAAAACATGCGACAGAGAGCTCTGTCAGTCACAGATTTACAATAGTGACTTTGGAGAGGGTTTTGACCTACCAATACTACATATTTTAGGCTTATTGTTTTTGGAGAGTAAGATAAACATGCTATCTACAAGTTTCATGGTTTGACCTAAGCTTGGTACTCACTCTAGCATAGGTTTTGTCTGTCTGCAATACAGAGTGGTTAGAATTTAACACTCTTTAGTAAAAATGGTGTGTCTTGAGTTCTACCCAATGAAATTACTTCAAACTAATTTTGTATGAAAGATAACATAAAACGCTAGATCTGGACATAAAAATCACACTTAGATGACTTTTCTATAATTAGTTATGATAGTTCAAAATTCGTGGCAGAAAGTTAAAACACCTAGAAAATCAAGCCATTTAGGGTTTCGATGTCTTAGCTCACGAAATGTTTAGATTTAGTTTATTTTTTTTGCACGCATGTAATGTATACATATATATATATATCAATGTTTCAGAACCTATATAAGTTATTAAACTCAAAAACAATCACATGCAAACATATCCAACAATAAATTACACATGAATAGCCTCTATTCTACCCTCACAATGCCTTTTTGGGTGAGATTTTTTTTCTTATTCTTAGGGGTGCTTATAGAGATGGATTGAGGGATATCTTGTAAGAGAATGACAGAGGATTTTAAGGAGTTTACTTACTTGTTTGGAGACCTAAAAATGGAGGATGGCTAGGATTTGGCTTTAATGTACCCTCATTAGATTCTTCTTCCTTTTTCTCCTTTTTTCTTCTTCTTCTTTCCCTTAGAACACTTGGTATTTTTTTGGTTCCTCTCCCTCACTCTCTTGGCCGAATCATGTATAGAGAATAGGGTGTTTTGGTGTATTTTTATAGAAAAAAGTGTAATGGAAAAATATTTATTATGAGTAAGCTTTAAATTGAATTTTCTTAATTTCTAATGGAAGCATGGAAGGTGGGTTCCTTTTGAGAATTTATTTTTTAGCTTTTTGCAGAGGGAGAGTCTGCTAGGGCTGTTTGGGGCAGACCAAAATTTGGTCTCGCATTAATTTAGGGTTTAAGTTGTATTTTAGTACCATTTTGTGTGAGAAAATGCCTAAAATATTAATTTTGTGCCTTTTTGGTATCTTAAACTACTAAAACCTATTATTTTAGTGTGTTTATGATCAATTTAGTATTCTCATGAACTATCATAATTTTTATAATAATTGATTAAATATGTATAAGCTTTTAAGTCAAATTAAGCTAGTTTGACAAGAATTAACTTTTTGACTTATTTATTGTGTAGAAACTTTAAATAATGATTCGTTTGCTTTTGTTAACCTATATTATTATATTATTATGTATATTACTTGTATAAAAAGTCTTGGGCCATAATAATACTTAATTTGTGCAATATTTTCTCATTGGTGAGCAAAAAAGGCAAAAGTAACTTTTTATGCACTAATCCCAATGTGGCTAGCCATGCAAGGGCATTTTTGTTATTTTTGGATGTTATTTTGTATTTTGTTATTTAATTGTATCTAAATATCTAATTTAGGGTGTTCATGTGTAAAAATTTAAGTTTTTAAGACTTTTTGCTGTAGTAGGGGCAAAATAGTTATTTTATCCTAATTATGAGAATTTTTTATTCACCCTTATATTTCATGTTATTTACTTAATTTAGAATGTTAGGAGTCTTCTCTGAGTATTAGGGCTTTGTCTCTGAGTATTTGGTCTTTTTAGAGTTTTTGGGTCGAATTAGGATTTCGGGTTAGGTTAGGGTTTCCATCCTTCTAGCGACCTAAGATCTCATCAGCTAACCATCATTTATACTAGGGTCTTGGATGGATCGCTACACAGGTTGTTATAAATCAGGTTGTTACAATTAAGATCCGTTCCAGGTTGTTACAAACTATCCCCTTAAACAAATTTCTTCCCCAAAATTTCGTCTCCTACTTCATCGTGTGAAAGGTTGGAGATGATTTACTAGCATTATGCCTTCTCGTCCTCATGTTGGCTTTCTCACTTCTGTGATGCTACCCTAAAGCTTCTATTAATAGAATTGTTTTTCTTTTAGAGCACCTTGCTTTGGATCTCTATTGAGCTCTCCTCGAAGTTACGTCCTTGTATTCACATACAACTCGTGATAACTCGATGGCTGATAGGGCGTTTGTATCGGCAAGCCTGTAAGCTAATCTTACGTTGAAATTACTTAATCTACACACCTTTGTGTTACTCAGTGTCGGGGTTTCATGTTGTTTTCCTTGAAACCGTATGATAGTGTCATTCCCTACTTGTGCCCATATCTTCTTCTGTCGGCAATCAATGATAGCATGGTGTCTAGAGAGCCAGCATATTTGAAGAATCACGTTATATTCATTAAAATCCTTGACTCGCAGGTCACATGGCATAAGGGTGTTGGTACTCTCAATATGCACGTTCTACAAACAAAGTCTACTCTCGTGTGATATTCTAAGGGTGTATTGACGCTTAGAGTTTAGTCTAATACTTTGGGTTCCAAGGATAGAGATTGCATATATGCCAAAGATATGATGGAATGGGATGCTCCAGATTTAGATAACACCTTCACTAATGTATTGAATAGCACGAACATACCTTGAATAACTTGGGTGCCTTCTACTTCCTTTTCCTATAGAGAAAAGATGCGTCATCCCTGGGGCTTTTGGTTTTTGTTAAGCGATGGCCTTCCCCTCCTATTTCGTTTATTAGTTGTTAGTCAGGCGACCTGAATTGGCTATGGGTACTTTGGTGGCTGGTTCTGGGGTTGCCTCCATTGCTAGGAGTGGTTGTTCAGAGTCTTTTTTCCTAGGCGCGGGCACTCAGACTTTTTATGTCGTAGTTAGTGACATTTAAAGTAGACTATAAATTTGGTAGAGGAGTCTCTTAGTCGCTCTTGTCTGTTCTCCTATTGATATGGCTTCTTTGGAACGAACACTCGATTGCTTTTTACAGGTCCTCCAGAACTGGTGTTTCCTTTCTTCTGGTTCTAAATCCTTCTAGAGTCACCTAAGTTTGTTTTCGCCAATAGGGCTGCTTGTACTACTTGAGTGTAAGTCGAAAGCTATAAGCAAATGACCCTAGTTCAGATAGAGGGTTCTAGGCCCTACTCGATCTTTTGTGCCCTTGATTCTTCATCCGGTATGATGGTCGCAGCTAATGGGCTCAACTCCTAGAAGCGGTTAGCGTATTGGGTTACTGACATAGACCGTTGTTTTAGCTCCAAAAATTGTCTGACTTGTTCCTATCGAAAGGGACGTGGGAAATACTTTTCTAAAAATAATTCTTCAAATTGATTCGAAGTCAAAGCTGCCACATTTTGGGTGTTGTCGATCATAGACCACCAGTAGTCGGCCTCTCCTTCTAGTAGGGGTGCTGCTAGAGCTACTCGATCGGCATCGGTCTACACTCCCATGGAGTTAAATAACTTCTTCACAGCTCTCATCCATTCTTCGGCTACTATCGGTTCAGCTCCTCCCTTGAATGTAGGGGATCGTTGTTTTTTGAGTTCTGATAAGAACCATGCCCTATCTCAGATATGAGGACGATTAATGTTGGTGGCAAGCTCACGCAAGACCCAAGCTAACTCTTATGCTCCTTCTACGGGTCCATCTACTGGCCGTTGATGGTTAGGTTGTCTATCTGCCATCCGAGTAAAGAGGGAAAGTATTGCGGCTGGTAAGCCATCTTTTTAAAGTCTTGATTGTTTTAGGTTATGGGATCTTGTGGAGCTAATTTCAGATTTATTCATTTGTATTTCATAATATTCAAGTTCGAGTACATAGCTAGTTGAGGATACAAATTTTTCCAAGAATGATTACAAAGAGCGAGGTACATAACACATAGGGGCCTAACCAAAATAGGTATGGATAAAACCATTGAATTTTGATCACGTAGTCCCATGTTACTTACAAGTTTTATAGCATTTCTATTGTACTTCCACGTACCACACTCTTACGGTTCCCATGCGAGCTTTATCAGTGATAGTAGTAGAAACCTTCGTGTAGGTCTCCGTTAGAGATGTTGCATGAGCCCTTACTTATCAGTTCTTGCAGTCGGGGTTATTGATCTTCAAAACACGTTATACGCAGATGTTGGCAGACACTCTGTGCTTTAACTCCATGTTAAGATTTGCTTTGCAACTCAATGATGCGTCGCGTGGTTCTTCTGAGGATGTACATGATCTGAGTTTCTCGTGAAAGCGTTAAACTCTTACAACTATTGTTTCTCATCATTCTATGTCTTAGGAGAGGCAACCTGGGGCGGCGAGTGGTCAAGCATTTAGCTAAAGATTTCGAATGATGTACTAAATTGCATGATACATAGCTGGGGGTTAGAATGGGTTAGGGAAGGTGAACAAATCCTTTATTGAGATTTAAGGAAAGATTCCCAAATGGTTCAAAAGGTTGGTCAGATGAGGTCAAATGGTCACGATTAAGGCAGTCACCGTTGACACAAATTGAGTGGTTATTTGGGATTCAAATATAGGTAAAACAAGAGGAGGACGGTGAATACTACTTAAACAAATGTCCTCGTAACTAATCAAATACAATTAGATTCTGATAAAAGTGTTGTTAAGCAATAGGCAACCAAACTAGATATTTTCCCTAAAGTATATCGGCCTAACGTACTTCAATTGAAGTATGCAAGTTTACTTCCCTAGTAAGAATTTTAAGAGTGTACAAAGAATTCACAAAATCACTGCAATAGATTGTGGTTTCAGAATCGAGAGAAGATGAACGATGTCAAATATTTTATCAATGTTGAATGTTCGAAACGGGTAATTAATAAATAATTGATATCGAGTTCTACGAAAGAAGAGTTAGTTCAAAGAGGCTGGCTTGAATTAGAGGAGAATCAAATGCAAATACCGGTCATCATTGAAGCGTAAAAACTTGAGGACAAAGGTATTTTCTAGGATTAAATTTCTAATAAGATTATCAACAAGACTTGGGTGCATAAGGGTTATTGATAAATGACACTTGACGGTACCGTTGAGGACTAACAATCTAAGAAGGAAGGGTATGGAAATGAACTTCAACCAGGTATTAAAGTTGATACAAGGGTTTAGGGTAAACGAGAAAAGAACTTATAAGGATGAAATTATGGGCTTCTAATGGTCGAGGTGATATCTGAAACTTCTTTTAGTGCAAACTTCTATCTACCCCCCTTAAAATAAGATAGCTCGTTGCATGAATCTTCGGTCTTCGATCTAGATGCCCTTACTCATCTTTTGCATGTAGATTCCTTGTTACTCTCGAACTCGGTAGTGTCCTGGTGCAACTCGCTATAAGACGTAGACGTAACAGATTTTAGTTCTTATAATCTATAGATGACAATAATAATTAATACAATGCATCCTACAAAGTTTTAACGCGACAGAACACATGGTTTTCTATAACCCAAGGCCTGAAGGTTCACTAAACCTAGGCTCTGATACCAACTGTGACGCTTCGTCCCCCGGGCACGTCGGGACATACATAAGTATAGATAAAGAGAATATTCTAGCCATTCATTCATATTTTGATATCATAAATATTACATCATTAAGAGTTTTGAACTGATAAAAAATACATAACATTTACAATTTCACAATAGATTAACAAAATCTTACAATGAGCACGTGGAAACTAAACAAAAAGAACAAAAGGTGAAAATTCAATTCTTCAGCTAGCATTGTCGAGGTCTGCTGGCTCATGCCACTCACTATATTCTTCAATTCTGTCTTCTTCTTCGAGGGTAACTTCCTCAAAGAACTCATCATACTCACTTGTGGCATGAATGCCATAAGTCAAAGCCTAGAAGTAAACTCCCTAAACTTTCTAACCAAACTCACAATAAAATATTCTACAATACATATCATATAACACCCAATACAAATTAAAGTCAATGAGACAGACAGATTTGGCAATTACGGCCAGGCAAGCAAATATAAGAAGTATACAAGTGTGTGGCGCCGAGATTTTGGAATTTTTTTGGAAGTGGTCAAAAATATGAGAATTCAAAGGATGTTTGAAAAATATTTTGACACCTTGAAAATCAAATTTTGAAAACCCCCTTTTTGTTGAAAATAGAGTCGCCATTTAGTTTTTGAGAAAAACTAAGAAAAACAAAAATGGCTACTAATCTTAAAATGTTTAACCAGAGAAAAAGAGTTTGAGGGCTAAGGTACGAATTGGGAAAGGTGTTAGGCACCCTGTTCGCCCAACCGTAAGGCTGTCCTCTACTAATCATCATTGATTTTTTAATAGAATTTCTTAAATGCATACAAATAAAAAAAATTGAGACAAAGAAAGAACAACCAAAATCAAATAATAAAAATACATAACATAGGTATATAGAATGCCAAAACAAAATAGTAGGGAAAAATAAAAATATTAAATCCTACGGCATGCAATGCTAACTAAATGATACATAGAATACACCCGCATGTAATTTTATCAAAATAAACTAAACTATCATGATTTAAATAAAATAACAAAATTATACTAGAAATTGTTAAAATTACCTAAACATGAATTACTATAAAATAAGTTAAACTATTCTAAACATAATTTGAAGGAAATTAACTAAAACATGCATATTATTAAAATAAACTAGGTTAACATTAATATGATGAATTAATAAAAGAAATAAGAAATATAAAATAAAAAATGCGTAAAAATCCTATAAAAGCTTGCAAAAGAAACTTATACTAAGATGAAAAGAAGTTAGAAAAAAAAACTATACTAACAAAAGAAAATTTAACTATTTACATTTTAAAAGAGACAACAATAAAAGAAAACAAAAGAGAAGAAATAAAATCTTGCTTAGAAGACTTTTTATGATTTTTTTAGTTTAACAAAATAAAAGAGGAGTACCATGTAAGGAAAATAAAATTATAGAAAAAAAATGGAGCTTTATAAGAAGAAGAAATGAAATATTAAGTAGAATATTATAAGAAAATTAAAGCTAATAATAAGAGACAATAAAATACTAGAAAGGAAAATTACACTATTATTACAAGAAAGAGAACATTAAACTAATGTTAAGAAAATAAAGGGGCATTGAATTATTATTACAAGAAAAAAAAAAGAAAAAAAATGGTACATTAAAAAGTCTATATTACAAAAAGAAGGAAGGAAAATAAATGAAATATACTAGTAAAAGAAATTAAACTAATACTAGAAAAATAAATGAAGCTAAATACAACTATTTAACTCAAATATGAATGTAGTATTAACAACTACATTCACACAAATATAAGTGCATTATTATAAAAATTAACAACATTAACAAGTTGTAATTATCAAAAATATATTAGCACTAATTTAATGAATTAGAAAACTTAGGTAAGTAAACAAATAAATAAAACAAGTAAAATAACCTAAAACTTGAATTTGAACACAAATGTAGCAACTATATAAGCAATGCAATAACATAGTCAAAATGAAACGATCAAATTAACCTGGTTACTCCAAAGAGGTAGAAAATGGAGTTAAAAGGACCAAGGATCCAAGAAAAATACCTGGATCGCTAAAGAATCATTGAGTCGGGGAGTGGTGGTAGGCAATTCGGTCCTCGGTCAATGATCCAAGCTAGGATTTCAAAACTTCGATAATGGGGGTTCGGCTATTGGTGTTTCAGCAGGGTTTCGGCGACTCGACAGAGTTTCTCTCACTAAACTTCTCTCTAAAAACTTACGTTGAGGTACGGTATTTATAGAACTCTTCAACTAATGAGATGCTGCCACGTTCTGGGGCATATTAGGTGTGAGACCTTGACCTTTTTCTTTTTGGGAAATGATTAAGTGATGATGGGGTAAGAGTTAAACATGACCTCGATGATGTTGTGGGTGAGTGTTTTGAGCATGGATACGTGGGAAAGATATGTTCGAGGAAGAATATGAGGTTCTAAGTGATGCCCAGACAAAAATATGTGAAAAGCGTGTGAAGGAAAATGACATACCTTTACCTTTTTAGCCATAAATCTTTGTAAAAAATAAATTTTGATATGAGGTTTGAACCATTGGAAAGTAGACTTCTGGGACTTTAGTTTGAGCACAATAATGACCCTATTTGGAGTTCGGACGAGGGAGATATCATCAATTGAAGTTGGGACAGCAATGTAGTGAAATGGCTAACCAATCGATCGGTTAAGAGACCGATCGATCGGTTTGTTCAGACAGAATGTTTTAAAAGGCAGCGGAATGGTTGGAATTTGTGCAAAGCTTATGTTGTAAGCTTCCTCTTTTCTCTCCTAAAACCCTAAAATCCTAGCTCTGCCTTCTCTCTAGGCTTTGGGTGTGTTCGGGCTCGGGTCTTGGTGATTGGAGGGCGGATTCTTGAAGTACTCGCCGCGGGCTTCACTTTCATCCGAATGGAATTGTGTTTCGGCGGCTTTGGCTTCTCATAGGTTGGTAAAGCTTCGGGTTTGTGACCCTTTGAGGTAGGATCCTAGACTGTATAGATGTTTAAGGGTGATATATGCAATTATAGGTATTTTCATCGAGTAATATTGCCTGAAATTGCTCTAAAGGCCGTTTTTCATGTTTAAACCACGTTTTGATTAAAAGCATGTTGTTCGCTTTTAGTTGGTTTATTTCATGTTATGAGCTTGTGGATGTTCATAGTTTTCAAAACGGGTGTTTATGATCAAGAAAATCGGGTTTTTGGTTTAAAACCATTTTTCGTTGTTTCGGTTGAATGATATCGAATTGAGAATTCTTTTCGAGGCTTTGAGGTTGTTTTGGGTTTTTGTATACCCGTGGGCATTAAAACAGGTGTTTGGGGGTTTTAATTTTATGTTTATACATGTTTTTGTGTTGAAAACCTGACCTATTTTCTGAGAAACCAAAATTGGGTTGGGATCGGTCGATCGGTCCATATAACCTATCGATCGGTCTGAGCAGTTTTGAGACTTTTGATGTTTTTGGTTCTGGTTTTCATCGTGGGATGTTTATCTAATGGATTTATGAGGTTTCTGTGGTTTTATGATTTTCAAAGGGTGTTCTTAAAAACGGTGGAAAATGATGGTGAGTTTTATTAAAATCTCAACATTTTATGTTTTAGAGGTTTCGAGCTCGCCTTCGGGGTTGAGTCTCAGGTTTTGAAACGTTTTGTTAAAAATAGAGAAAAACATTTTGAAAATGTTTTGTTTTGATCTCCTGGTGATGGATGGATCTATGTACATGTATATTGTACCGGTTT
>JAUMHN010409107.1:0-14676 GCA_032360265.1 Heliamphora ciliata
AAGTGACGACCCTTCGGTTCTTTCAAGCCCTAGAAAACTAGGCACCCTAACCCTAGGTTCGTGTGTAAGTGACGACCTTTCGATTCTTTCAAACCCTAGGTTCGTGTGTAAAGTGACAACCCTTCGGTTCTTTCAAACCCTACCAAACTAGGCACCCTAACCCGAGGTTCATGTGTAAGTGACAATCCTTTCATTTTTGCACGTCCTAGTAAAAGATTAGGAACCCTAAGTCCTGGTACGCCAGGCAAATCTCTTTCAAAACAAAAAACAAAAACAAAAAAATTTTCTCAGATATTTGTGTTTTGCCCCCTTTTGCCTTGATTTTCTAAATTTTCTTTTACATTTTTGCCTTAATTTTTTAGGATTTTTTAAAAATTTTCTTAATTTTTTAGGATTTTCTAAATATTTCTAAAATTTCCCAAGAATTTTTCTTAATTATCTAAGATTTTCTAAAAAAAATTTAGGACTTTCTAAAATTTTCTAAAAAAAAATAAATTTCTAGAATTTTTCAAGATTTTCCTTAATTTTCTGAAATTTCCTAAAAGTTTCTAGGAATTTCTAAATATTTCTAAAACTTTTTCTCAATTTTCTAAAAATTTTCCTCAAATGTCTTGGATCTTACTTGATTTTCTAAAAAAATTTTGAAATCTTTTTCTTATTTTTCTAAGATCATTTTTCCTAAATTTCTAGGATTTTTTAAAAAATTTCCTAAATTTTCCAAAAAATTTGACTTTCTCTTTAAAATACCCCTTAAATTTCTAGAGTTTGTAAAAATTTTACCTTAACTTTTTAGAGATTTTAGACAAAATTGCCTCCAATTTTCTATAATTTTTGATAAAAATTATTTCTTTAGTTTTCATGACCCAAAAACAAAAACAAAAATCCCTCCCTAGTTTTGTGTTTCTCCTTAAAATAAAAAAAAAAAAAATTCAACACTTTTATTTTGTGATTTTCACTAAAATAGTTGCCCTTTCTTTTCATTGTTTGTTCAAACTCTAGTGTTCCTACTATTTTAATCTCCATTGCATAAGTACCTAAGCAAGGATTTTCAATACAAAATATCATACAGCAATCATCATTTATATCAAAATAAATCATCATTCATCATTATATGAGAGATCCTAGGCATGCGTCTACGTTTGATATATCATAAAAACATGCTTTGGTATTAAAACGGTAAGGATAGGATACATACCGAAGGTCGTTAGCGAGAAATATGGTGGTCAGACTACTGTAGTAGAACGTCGACAGCAACAGCATCGGTAGGAGGCTCGTATTGCCACATTCCCCCCGGATGTAGGCGGTGAGGGGCCGGAGCATAGGTATGCAGGTCGAAGGGCGCTGCGTGGCCCTCTCCAGCGTCGGCATCCAAAAAGTCGGCCATCGCGGCCTCAACAGCAGCATCTGCAGCTGCCTGTGCCTCAGCAGCTGCTCGTGCCTCCTCCTTAGTTGCATGGAAGGAGGCACGCTCTTCCTCAAGAACGAGAGCATCCATCGCAGCAGTGGGCTGCATGGAGGTGACCCCACCGGCGGGAACACTGGAAGTCGTGCCCTCGAGAGTCCCCACGGAAGAACTCCTAGTAGCAGAAGGACCCCGTCGTGCCCCAAGATCATCATCTCCATGGCCCTGGCCCGCCATGAAAAGAAAAGGGATCACGAATAGTAGTGTGAACATCTTGTGGCAAGGAAAAGAAAAAAGCAAAGGGCTAGCTAAAAGATGAAAGGAGAGCAAGAGAGAGTTTGGGAGAAAGATGAGAGCACGGGAGAACTAGAGAGAAGGAGTAGAGGTGAGAATGAGCTCTGCCCCGCGCGACCTGAGGGCCTTATGCGCGTTTGGGTATGGCGGTCGCCATCTTTAGTTATGGCGACCGACTGCTAGGTTGGTGAAAAGACATATGGCGACCGCCATGTTTGAGGAGTTTTTACCCAACGGTCACCATGTCAGAGGGGTTTGAGCTTAGCGACCGCTAAGTTGCCAAAAGTCACGTCATATCATAACATCATCATGAAGTTTTAGGGTTTTAAGAGGGGTTGTTTGGGGGTTTTTGATATTTGTTTTGTTTTATTTCTTTTAGTATGCTTATTTTTGTGTATTATTTGTGTTAGCGAAAATGATTTTCAACAAAAAAATATATAATAATTTCCCTTGAAATGTTCTTTTTAAAACCCATTTTATTTTGAGTATGTTCTTTTAAAATAAAATCTTGGGTGTTTTCCAACATACCTCAAGAATTTTTTTCCTGATAAATTTAATTTTAAGCCGTATCTTGGCTTTTAATTACATTTATCCCGTGCCTCGTTCTGAATTTTTAGGTCTTAACTCGACCTATTAATCCATGATTTTCTCCTTCCGATAAATTTAATTTTAAATCGTAACTTGACTTATTAAATATTTTTATCTCGCACCTCATTCCGAGTTTTTAGGTCTTAGCTCGACCTTTTAATTCAGGGTTTTCTTCTTAATAAAAATAATTTTAAAGCCGTAGCTTGGCTTTTAATTATTTTTACTCCATGCTTTGTGCCGAATTCTTAGGTTTTAACTCGACCTATTAATTCGTGGTTTATCCTTCCGATAAATCTAATTTTAAGCTGAAACTTGGCTTTTAATTTTTTTTATCCAGCTCTCATCCCACAATTGTGAGGTCTTAACTCGACCGATCAGTTACTTACCCGAATAAGATAATTTCTTGGATCTTAACTCGATCCTTTTTAATTATTTTATCCCCAGCCGAGTTCTTAGATCTTAACTCGATTTTCGACTCACCTGTTTGCGCTCCTTTTAGATCTTGACTCGATCTCTAGGATTTGTTTAAATCACATCAAAGTTCATACCAGTGTCTGCACCAAGTTGGCACTTGTTCATGTTAGCATCCGCATCATGTTTCTTATCTTGCATCCTTACATGTTGCCCCAGGAACTACGTTTTGGTTTGATCCCTAGCAAAGGGGTACGTAGGCAGTTCGATGAAAATTCGAGTACGACCAACATCATATGCATGCTTGTGTGTTTGTGTCCTAGGATTGATGGCTCGGTCAAATAGCTGTTGTCTCTGGGTCTTTGATGTAACTTGCTTCACGTGTTGCTATACAAGTTATATCAAAGAGGGCCAACTGTAGACACCCCAATTTGACCCCGCCTAATCTTAGATGAATCCAATGATAAAAATAGGTGGAAAAGTGCTTCAGTTCGATCCTTGAAAAAGTAATCCAAGCTCGGTTTTTAAACCCAGAACGTTCAAACTAATAAAATTTTGTCGAACCATCGATAACTTGTTGTCCAAGTCATTCCAAAAGTGCCAACCGCCATGTTCATTGTGGCGACCGTCAATAGAATCTCTTGGAAACCCTAGCCAAAAGTGGTGACCGCCAACTCCATTGTGGCGACTGCCAACTCACATTGTGACGACCGCCAATAGAACCTTGTGGAACCTTTCTTAGACATGGCGACCGCCACCTTCAACTCGGCGACCGCCAACTCCAAATGGCCAGACATGTCCCAAAATGTGGCAACACCTCATTGGTTGAAGAATTTAATAAATACCGTACCCCTGGTACGTTTTCAAGGATAGCAAAATTAGTGAGAGGTTTAGTGAAAGAAGCTCTGCCGAGTTGCTAAGCAATTCTGAGTCTCGACGCCAAAACCCTGTCGAAATACCGAGATCATAACCTTCGACGCCTACATTGAAAGCCTTTCTTGGATCACCACCCGAGAGTTGGACCATTGAAGCACATTCCCCCAACTTGAGGATTCCTAAGCAATTCAAGTATTTCGTTTGGATCCCCGATCCTTCTAACTCCATTCCCTCTCTTTTGGAGTGGTCGGGTTAAATTTATTTTCAATTCGAGTATTTCTTCCATTTATATAGTTAACCTCGTTTATTATTTAATTTGCTTCATATAATTTAGTCAGTTTAGTTGCTTTCTTAGCTTACACATCCACACTAAGCACATTGTTTTTTTCTTTAATTCATTTATTAAATTAGTGCTAAAATATTCTTGCAATTACAACTTAATAATGTTGTTGATTGTTATAATAATGTACTTACATTTATGTGAATATAGTAAATATTACTACATTTCACCTTTGAGTTAAATAGTTGTATTTAATTTTTCTTATCTTTCTAGCATTAGTTTAATATTTTCTTTATTAACATTTTTTTTTTCTTTTCTTTCAATATTAAGTTTAATGTTCATTTATTTTCTTAGCATTAGTTTAATTTTCTTTTCTAAGCATTTGTTTTCTTTTCCTCTCCTTTTATTAGTATAATGCCCTTTTCTAGCACTTTATTTTTCTCTATTACTAGTTTTATTTTTCTTGCAAGGCTACATTCTATTTTCTTTTCGTGTCTTTTTATTATTAGATTTATTTTTTTTTCTTTTGAACTTTTTTTTTTCTTTTTCTTCTCTTTAATGTTAGCATCATTTTCTTTCATGTTATTAAACCCAAAAAATCATAAAAAGTATTTTAAGTTAGATTTCATTTATAGCAATTTTCTTTCTTTTTGCTTTCTTTTTCTCTTATTTTCTTTTGTCTCCTTTAAAATATAAAATATGAATAGTTAGGTTCCCTTTTAAAAGTTTAATAGCATCTTTCAACCCTTCCTTTATTTTACTTTTCTTTTATAAACTTTTTTTTTACTTTCTTTTTCTCTAAATCTTTAAGCGCACTTTTATGTCTAATTTCTTTGTTAGTAAATTTTTTTTTTAATTTAGGAATTTCACATGCTTTTGTTTTAAGTTATGCTTTTGATAATTTATGCATGTTAATTTAGTATTATGCTTAAAATAGTTTAGCTTACTTTTATAGCAAATTCATATTTAGGTAATTTTAACAATTTCTAACATGTGTTTGCTCTTTTTATTTAAACCATGTTAGTTTAGGTTGTTTCAATAATATTACATGTTTGTGTGTTCCATGTATCCTTTAGTTAGAAATTGCATGCTATAGAATTTAAAATTTTATCCATTTATTTGTTTTGATTTGAAGTGCTATGTACATATGTTATGTATTTTTCATATTTGATTTTGGATGTTCTTTATTTGCCTCAACTTTATTTATTCACATGTATTTGAGACATTCTATTAAAGAACCAATGATGATTAGTAGAAGCCAACCTTACGGTTGGGCGAACGGGGTGCCTAACACCTTTCCCGATTCGTACCTTCGCCCTCAAACCCTTTTTCTCTGGTTAAACGTTTTAAAAATCAGTAGCCATCTTTGTTTTTTTTTGTTTTTCTTAAAAAAAGACAAATTGGCAACTCTATTTTTAACAAAAAGAGGTTTTCAAAATTTAGTTTTCAAGGTGTTAAAACATTTTTCAAATATCTGTAAATTTCTTTATTTTTGAAATATTTTCTGACAACCCTAAAATCCCGCCGCCACACCAATCGTAAGTGCCAAAGAAAAGTTTGATTCATTAAAGAATGATCCTTTCTCTTATATGGTAAATTAGATGTGTTATTCAATTCAGTTAGTTGCAGTGTATGAGAGATATGAGATATACATATATATCATCCACCAATGTACCAGAACAAATAAAACGTTTATTTTTTTAATAACCATAGAGTCATTAAAATGAATAGAATATTTGTTCTTTATTAAATTAGAAACTGAAATTAAATTCTTTCTAATAGAATGTACATAAAGACAATCTTTCAAAATTTAAATCCTATCTTTACTAAAGTTGAGAATGATATCTCCTACTGCAACTGCTGCCACCCTTGTATTATTATCCCTACGTAGGTAAATTTCTCCATCACTGAGCTGTCTCGTTTTCTAGAACCCCGGCAAAGAATTGCAGATATAATTAGTGGCTCCCATATATACACACCAGGTACCGGTAGATAACACCGCTAAACATATTTCAACCACTAGTGAATGAAAATTACCTTACTTGTTCTGCTTACTGAGAACAACTGGACACTACTTTTTTCAATGCCCAAACTGATTACAGTGATAGCACTTGTCTCTCGGCTTCTTCACACCAACTTTTGACCCCTTAGCTGCTTTTGGACATATGCCTCCCTGTTTCTAAATTTTTTTTTTCTCTTTACCTTTTGGCTTAGAAAAAGAACCTTTTTCAGGCACAACCATAGTACCTGGCTTCCTATGAACATCCTTCACTGCTTGAAGTTCTTTAAGAAGTTCTGCCAATGAAAAGCTGAGCTTATTCATAGAATAATTCAGGAAGAACTACTGAAAGCTATCAGGCAATGACTGGAGTATGACATCGACCTGGGTTTCTCCATCAATTTTAGCTCCTAGAATATCCAGTTCATTCAGATGACTAATAATCTTCAGAACATGATCCCTAACTAGGATGCCTTCAGCCATGCTTGTATTCATTAGAGATTTCATGGCCACCTGTCTAGCAGCACGATTTTGATCTCCAAACATTTCTTTAAGGTTCGTAATCATATCATAGGCACTAGGCATAGACTGATGCTAATGCTGCGATATATTTGACATAGAAGCCAAAATATAAAAGCGAGCCATCTGATCAGCTTTCTGCTGCTTTTGATAGGCTCAAGTTTCTTGTTCGGTCGCCCCCTCATCAGGTACTGGTTAACATATCTCAGATAATACAAACTTACAGTCCTTGGCAGTTAAGACAATATTCAAATTTCTTTTTCAGTATACATAGTTTGGTCCCGTTAGTTTGTTTTCTTTGAGAATGGTCGCAAGTGGATTGAAAGCGATTTTAATCATGAGAATCACATAATCAAAATAATCGTTAGTTATGACGAGCAAAATTTTAAATTTATTATAAGATTGGTTTCCTTTACCATTTTAAAAATAATTCGCTAGCAGCCAGATACCTTGTGAATAGCATGCTTCGATGAGAGGACTTCTACTATCCATCGTTTGTCTAGATAAGCCAATTTTTATTAATTTTACTATCTAGGCAACAGACCATGCCAAGTAAAATTAAATAGCTGACATTGTTTTGATCTAGTAAATAATAGCATTGACTCAGATGGAGAGGATATTATTATTTATAGCTAAATATTAACCATCGCCTAATCTCGAATTAATCGCTTTGCAATTAACCTTTCACATAAAGAAGTGATCCACACTAACAATTTTGTAGAATCATTCCTGACAGAAGTTCGTACCGATGATATCGCAATTAATTTTGTCCAATGGAAAGAAAGGCCTTATTGCCAACACGCAGAATTCGAACACGACTTAGATGTCAAAAATTGATTCTGATATGGATTGAAAGATTATGAGTTAATCTTTGAACAAGAGACTGAAACTCAAAATAGGAATTAATTCGAGTTGTAGTGTTATACAAATATAACACCGACCCAAGCTTTATCAGCCAAAAAATAGCTGGCCACTACCACAGCTGAACCACCACCGCCAGCCAGCCATCGCCTGCCGCCGCTACCGCCGCTTCTCGTGGCTTCTGTTGCCTCCTTCGACGCCTGTTTCTACCCTAATTTTTCTGAAAAATAATTCTAATAATATACAATAGCCCCGGTGCCGCCGCCGCCGCCGCTTGTGCCATTTTTCTGATGCCTTTTGCTGCTTTTTTATCATTGTTTTGAACTATTTTTCAACCCAATTTTACTGCTGTTTTCTACCCAAAAAAACTAATCAAAACCTGCCCCGAAACCTTTGTAAAAATCGGCCAAAAATAGTCCCGAAAATCTCCAGATTGCGCCGCTGCTGGTAGTTATTTTTTCAGCCTATTTTTACTAAATTTTAGGGCTGTTTTGCTGCAGTTTTTTAATTCATAAAACCCACATAAACTTACTGAAAAAACCTGTTGCAAAATCGTGGAAAAACCACCGCGATCTGTGGCTCGAACCACCCAAAACCACCGCCGGTGCTGCCTATTATGCCACCGCCTGTTCTTCGTATTTTTGGATATTCAAATATGTTCTTAAATATTTTAAATAATATTCAAAAATAAATAGAAGCTTTTACATCGAAAACCTCTGTCCCGAATGCTCACAATCGTTCTAAAATGCCTAAAACTATCATGATCAACCCTCGTGATTAAAAATTAAATAATAATCATCATCCACACATTCAATCAAACATGAAAATAATAATGATCATAAAACCAGAATTAGAACGCTTGCATAACAAAGTTAGCACAGTTCTAAATCTACACAGACCCTCGATTAACCGTAAACAAAAACAAAAAAGCTCTGATACTAAATGTTAGAAGCAAACTGCCAAGATCATTCATTTGAATAAGATTTTTTGATAAAAAAATACTGGACGGGCAATTGCCAAAATAGGCTCCAAATTAAAAACTTTTTGATGTCAAACGATTAAAATAAAATTCGTGCTATCACAGTTAATTTAGATGAATACTTTTCTATTGTTTCTTCAACTACGAACTTTGATTCTCCGAGTTGAAGCTCTGAGCAGACCTTCTACTATATTTCCGATGTAATTCCCGAACGTAGTGTAAGCTATGATCCTTCGAGAACTTGTACCGATAGAACCTGATCAATCTTAGTCTTGAAAGATAATAACTGAATATGGTCCAGCTTACCCACATATTTATAGGCTAGAGTAGGGACCTGTAGAGTAATTTTGACATAACTTCTAATGTGACCCAGATACCTTTCTAGAAGTTTCTACAAATATGGAAATCTCTCAGCGGTTTCTGTAATTATGAAAACCTTGCAGCGGTTTCTGCAATATTCATAAAATACTAAATTATAGTTCATACCACTAAAGACCTGCAACTGCACTTCTAGCCATAATCTCAAGACCAATTGCATTGACCTCTTGTTATTAAATGCTTAACTCATCTCCTCGTGTTAAGATTTTCGATATTCACCAATTAAATTTAATTACTAACAATTTTATTTTAATCGGCATCTTTAAAAATTTTTAAACCCTTCCGCTTAATTTATTTAACTGTCGGATAATCAAATCCACCTGCAGAGTTTGGTCATATCAAAACTTATACGTTTTCTTAAGGGGGTATCATCAATCCCGATCATTTGGGATGTGAATTTCGTCAATAATTAATATTCACCATAAAATTAATACCGCTATACAACTCACTAGGACTATTGACCCATAAAAGACCGTACCCTCTAATGAATCAAAACAACAAATATTAAATATACTTAAAAAATAATTATTTCGAAATTAAGAGCATAGGCACTCATAATAACCTTAGAATATAAATTAATTTATATAATCAGTATAAAATTAATTACCCCAATATGGTCATGTTCAATACACACAAAGTGTATTAACACAGTGAGTCGGAACAATAAACGACGTTATTATCTGTTCCCCGTAATCAATACAGGGCTCCTAAAATTTTGTGTTATAGTCATACCGATAGTATGTCCAATTCTATTTAAATTGTGAACAAAAAAAATTTATATTCTGCAAGAACTTATAATCTGATCTTCTGTGTTCAAGCCGTACTCTACACACTAGATTAAATACTGAACAAAAAAAAAGACAATCATGCATAACATGAAAGAAATTATATTGTATTCATTGTTCATTAAAATTCTCATAAAATGAAAAAATAATTTTATTAAAATAAAATTAAATACTTAAACCAACAAAATTCATGATTTTTAGTATACAACCCTGACAATCTCCCGCTTGTACTTAAGATTATGCTGTCATACATCTAACTCCCTTACCCTCTACATAACTATCAAAAGTCTTAGCCGATAGGATCTTTGTAAAAGGATCTACAAAGTTGTCCCCTAATGCAATCTTAGTACAGCAACATCACCCCTTTGTATGATTTCTCGTATCAGGTGATACTTACGCTCAATGTGCTTTCCTTTTTTGTAAACTTTTGGCTCCTTCGAGTTTGCAACTGCTCCACTATTGTCACAACCAAGTGTAATAGCCGACTGAATTGAAGGCACCACATCTAGATTCAACAGGAAGTTCTTAAGCCAAACGGCCTCCTTGGCTGCTTCAGAAACTACCACGTACTCGCCCTCCATGGTGGAATCAGCAATGCAGAACTGATTTATACTCCTCCAACTTATAGCTCTACCTCTCAAGGTAAACACATAACCTGAGGTAGACTCACGGGAATCTTTGTCTAATTGAAAGTCTGAGTTTGTGTACCCCAAAGGTACTAGACTATCTGCCTAGTAAACTAATATATAATTCTTAGTCCATTTCAGGTACTAGATTAAATTCTTTATCGCAGTCCAATGCTCCTGCCTAGGTTAAACTGATATCGATTAACCATGCCAACGGCAAAGCAAATGTTAGGTCTAGTATAAAGCATAGCATACATTAAGCTTTCTACTGCCGAAGCATAAGGAACTGCCTTCATCTTCTCTATCTCATCTTCTCTATGTTTCAAGCCCTGCTTCTCAGGCACCCTAAGTCTAGAAGACGTCTTAGGTTTTCGAAGCCATAGTGCCCTAGGTATCTTATGTTTTCCAAGCCCTAGTGATCTAAGCACCCTAAGTCTAGAAGGTATCTTTCGTCTCTCAAGCCTTAGTGAGCTAGGCACCCTAAATCCTGGTGTACCAGGAAAACCTTGTTTCAAAACCCTAGTAATATTTGAAGAATTGTCTAAGTATTCCCAAGTCCATACGGCGTCTTAGGTCTCTCAAGCCCTAGTGAACTAGGCACCCGAAGCCCTTGTGCACCAGGCAAACCCTTTTTCAAATCCTAGTCATATATGAAGTGTTATCTAGATGTCCTAAGTTCAGAAGGTATCTTAGGTCTATCAAGCCCTAGTGAGCTAGGCACCCTAAGTCTTCGTGCGCCAAGCAAACCCTGTTTCAAAACCCTAGTCATAGGTGAAGCGTTGTCTAGGTCCTAGGTTCGTGAGATGACCCTTAGGTTTTTTAAGCCCAAATGCGTTAGGCAATGCCTTTTCAAATTCTAGTCATATGCGAAGCGTTGTCTAGATCCTAAGTTCGTGATACAATCCTTAGGTTTGTCAAAACCCTGCTCCTCAAACACCCTAAGTTTAGAAGGCGTCTTAGGTTTCCAAGCTCTAGTGTGCTAGGCATCCCAAGCCCTACTCCTCCGGCTTCCTAAGTCCATAAGGCATTTTAGGTTTTCCATGCCCTAGTTCTCAGGACCATAAGTTCAGAAAGCGTCATAAGTTTCCCAATCCCTAGTATGCTAGGCATCCTATGTTTCAAGCCCTGCTTCTCAGGCATACTAAGTCTAGAAGGCGTCTTAGGTTTCCCAAAACAGATCTTCTGTTGTATGCACCATGTGGGTGCACCCACAAGGCGAAATAGGGATTATACTTGCTCGATCCAACTGGTTTAATCGCGTTTCTATTCTTGAAGTTGAATCCAAAGATCAACATGGCAATCAACTGGCAATATTTTCTCCGTTCAGATCTTCTATTGTATTTTCGAATGTCGAAGACACGAATTAAGTGTGGGCTTAAATTCTTCATGCTCCAATCTAGCTATCTCTTCTAGTTCTAGTTCTCACGTTACTTAAAAACCCTAAAAGATTACATGAATATATCATCTGGCGGCTAGGGTTATAACGGCATAGAAATAGGCAACATCGGGGACCTGTGGAGTAAATAAGATATGGGCTTCTAATCTAATTATAAAATGCTGCCTCAACCCAGAAGCAATTTCATAAAACATAAATTATAATTTATTCCATTAAAGAATCATAATTGCACTCCCAACTTTATTCTCAAAACTAATTATTCGAGTTCTTGTTATTAAATTCTTATTATTCACCCCACGTTAAAATTACTAATATTCGCTGATTAAACTAAATTACTGACAATTATATTTAATCGGTTTCTTTAAAAATTTCTTAAACCCTTCCACTTAACTTATTTGACTGCTGGATTATAAAATCCACCTACATGGTTTGGCTCGATCAAAACTTATAAGTTTCCTCAATGGGGTATCATCAATCCCGACTAATCGGGACGTGAATTTTATCAATAATTAATATTCACTATATAATTAATATCGTTATCCAACTCACTGAAATTATTGACTCATACAGGATTACACCCTCTAATGAATCAAAACAACAAATATTAAATATACACAAATAAATAATTATTTCAGAATTAAGAGTATAAGCACTCATAATAACCATGAGGTGTGAGTTAATTTATATAGCCAGTATAAAATTAATTAACTCAGCGTGATCCTGTTTAATACACACAAAGTGTACTAGCACAGCGAGTCGGAATAATAGAAGACACTATTATCTGTTCCCCATAACCGAGACATATTTACTAAAACTCTGTGCTACAGTCGTACCGATAGTTTGCCTAATTCCCTCTAAATTGTGAACCAAAAACTTATATTACACATTAACCTTTAATCTAATCTTTCGTGTGTAAACCAAACTGAACACACCAGACTAATTACTATTGTGAGACCCGGACCCATCTCTTTATGAGATCTTTATATATGTTGATGCGTTTCTTTCCATATATGTATCTCTGTGTTGCATGGTTTATGTTTGCGTTGTAGAACAGCATGTTTTATATAGGTGCTATACATGTTTAGCATGCGGGGGTTCGATTTTGGTTGCCTTTTTCAGTTTTCTCTCCCAACGATGACCGCTCGAGCGGGCTGGTGGCAGAGTGTTGGTCCGAGATGTGACTGCTCGAGCGATGTGTGTGCACTCGAGCGGGGAAGTGGCAGAGCGTGGCTCGGAGTGGGGTCCGCTCGAGCGGTTCTTGGGCGCTCGAGCGGTGGTATGGCAGGGCCTATGTCGGCAAGGGGTTCGCTCGAGCGGTGCTTGGGCGGTCAAGCGGTGGATCCTGGGTGCAAATTTCTATAGAAGGTTATAAATATTTTTTGAGGCTCAAAATATCTATTTTCAAGCAAATCTCTTTCTCTCTTCCTTTTCTCTACCATCTACCTAGCTTTTGGGTTGCCCAGGGCTTAGTTTTTCATGGTTGGACAACAGATCCTTGTTGTCGGCGACGTGGGCTTCACATCCATCCGGACGGATTCTCGTTCCGACGAGGTTGGATTTTGAGGCGTCGAGCTTTTAGCTCTTTGAGGTAGGATTGTAGACTACTGCTGTTAAAAGAGTAATATATGTAATTATACTTGCTTTCACCGGGTAGAAATGAATGAAATGCTATGTACATGTTTTAAACCTTGATTTATGGGTAAAAGTGAGTTTTACGCCTTCTCTCGATTTTATACACGATTCGGATGTGTTGATATTTGTGGTTTTCAAAAGGAACTTTGAAAATGATGTGTTTTTATGAAAAACAATTTTGTAGAGGATTGGAGCTAACCCTTGGGGATGAGTCTCAATTTTATTGAAATTATATTGTTACATGCTTGTAAATCTCCATGTTGATGGATGGAATCCCTTTTACATACATACGATGTAAACTCGTTTTATAGGTTTTAAATGTTATGCATAGATGTACCGGAATAATGGATGTGTTTGTGATGAGTTGGGCTCCCATTGCTCCTTGGTGAAAGTCCAAAAACGTGCGCAGAGTGGGTTCGCTACGGTCCCTCGGGTTAATCCCCGTAAACGTGGTATTAGTTAACTTCGTCCATCGGTCATGGAAATCCATAAAGAAGCGAGTCGTGGTTTGGTTATGCTTCGTCCATCGGTCGCAGCAACCCGTAAAGAAGCAGGTTATCCCTTGAGTGGTTATGTTGTTGTAACATCGTATAGAACTTGTCATTACTTAGCAGGCCTTAAGTGGTTCAGGACTAGGGTAATGGGCAGGAGTCTAAAGTTGTTTCCTTTGTATTGAGTCGGCAGAGTCGGTACATAGGATCTCATTTTACTGTGTTTTCCTCGGTTGTGTGTTCCGAGTGGGAAAATAATATTTTGATTCCGGTTGTATGATTCGGATGAACAAAGGTCATGTTTTGATTACTGTTTTAGTACAGCTTCTCCTTAATTGTGGCATGATATTTGTTAGGATGATCTACATAGTTTGAAGGATGAAATGTGAGTTTTATGAGATAAAACCATTTTGAGGCCCATATTGGCTTGGTGGAAAATCTGTGGTTTTTTAGAGGAAAATTTTTTTGGCTCCTGTGGTTGAGCCCGTGTGTGTATGATTGCATAGCCTGCTTTACAACTTTATTATCTTTTCCTATTGGGCTTCGGCTCACGGTGTGGGATTTTGCTGTAAAAATATTTTTAGGTGACCATGTGGAGTTGACTTAGATGCTTGTGGTGATGGAGAGTTTGCTGTAGTTTTCTAATTTTGGACATGTACTTATACATGTGATGCCTGTTTTAGAAGGCTGGTTTTGTACGCCTTCGGCGATATATTTATTCATGTATGAGTTTGCATGATTTCTGTTTGTGAGAGACAAACTTGGGGATCTTTATCCAAATGTTGTAATATTTTATAGTTGATGGTGTTCCAACTGTAAACCTATTTTTGTTAAATGGGTGTTTAGGTGGGCTTTCGTGTGACCCTAGTGTTTGGGGCATGACAACTTGGTATCAGAGCTCTGGGTTCGAATACCTATGAGCCATGGGAGAGAGGATACATCACCTTGTGAGGATGTATGTGTGCTTGATTGCATGTGTTACAACGTTTTCCTAACATAGCATGATAGCTTGTGATGTATACGTGGGCATGGAAGTTGGACCTTAGGATTGATTAGTCTTGCCTTCGGGTGTTTGGATTGACAAACTTGGGAGCCAAGTTAGAGACGCGTTTCGCGGACGTGATTTCTAGCTAGGAATCTGAGTAGGTTGTTCAGATGG
>JAUMHN010409116.1:0-33477 GCA_032360265.1 Heliamphora ciliata
TCTCAAATGTTTCTCATTAATATGCCAGGGATCTAGAATAAAATACATAAAAAGCATGACTTTTCAGTATACATTCCTAACACAGACGGCAGAACTCACGCATTACAATCGTCGCCCTCGGTTCGGGTATGGTCTTCCTTTCCCTAGAGGCCTCAGCCAGCTGCCAGATAGAGCCCTATCATCTCAGGCAACAGATCTACTCCGTCAACATGTCCTTGGGGTGGATTAGCATCCCCAATATCTGGGACTGGAACAACCCTTCGGCCAGAACCACGGCTACGGCCTCGACCACGGCCCCGTAAGCAATATAGCAGGATAAGCTTCCATACAATATGTTATTACTAACGTAAAAGACATAACACACATAAGCATGCTAACATATAGCCACTTAAGATTATGTCAATATATCTCACATACTAAGGAGAACCGACAAGAATGGCGCGTCACTTTGGATAACCTACTTAGATTCCTTGGTAGAAATTACGTCCGTGAAACGCGTTTCTAACTTGGCTCCCAAGTTTGTTAACCCAAATACCTGATGGCAAGACTAATCAATCGTAAGGTCCAACCTCCATACCCACGTATACATAACTATCATGCTAAACAAGCTATCATGCTTATGTTAGAAAATACTTAAACACATACAATCAAGCACACGCACATCCTCACAAGGTGATGTACCCTCTTTCACATGGCTCTTAGGTATTCAAACCCAGAGCTCTGATGCCAAGTTGTTATGCCCCAAACCCCAGGGTCACGTGAAAGCCCACCAAAATGCCGTTTATGAAAATAAGATCTTTAGTTAGAAAACCATCAACTTAAAATATACAACATTTGGATAAAAAGTACCCAAGGTTCATTTCTCATAAATAGTAAACATACAGTTCCATACAAGTAACAGTATATCGCCTTAAGGCGTACAAAACTCGCCTTCAGAAATAGGCGTCGCATGTAAGACTACATGTCTCAAAAATAAGGAAAACTATAAGTTTTCCGTCACCACGGGCATCTAGGTCAACTCCACATGTTCACTTATACCTGAAAAAAGTTTGCACAAAATCTCACACCATGAGCCGAAGCCTAATAGAAATAGACTATAACGCTGTAAAGCATGTTATGCAATCATAAACATAAAGACCCAATCACAAGTGTCATAAAGGATTTCACATCCTGAAAATCACAAGTTTTCCATCAGGCAAACACGAGCCTCAAAATGGTTTTACTTCATAAAATCCCACGTTTTCATCCTTAAAATCTTGCATATCAACAATGCAGATATCGTGCGACAATTAAGGAAAAATAGTAACTAAAAACTTGATTTTTCACCCAGATCACACTACCGAGAACAAAACGTTATTTTTTCACTCGAAACACACAGCCGAGGAAAATAAAATGATAAAATAAATCCTATGTACCGAATTTGCCACGCACAAGGACAAAGGTAACAATTATAGACTACTACCCTTTATTCTAAAATCGCTCAGGGCTTGCTAAGTAATGACAAGTTCTATACGGAATCACAACAACGTAACCACTTAGTTTACAAGTTCAAAACCCGAGCGTACTAAGCACCCACCACCTCGTTTATGGGGATTGACCCGAAGGAACGCAGGAACCTACACTGCGCACGTTTCTGGACTTCCACAAAAGAGCAATTGCGGCCCAACTCAACACACACTGTCATGGAACATCTATAGAATCATTTAAAAAACCCAGTCGTAGCTTAACTATGAAAAAATTCGTAAAATAGTTACACATCAACATGTATAAAAAAAGATCCAATCCATAAACCATGGAGATCAACTAGCATGTAAAAACATACTTTCATCAAAACATTTTAAATTCTGAGACTTAACTCTGAGGGTTAGCACCAAACATCTTAAAACACTTTTTTCACAATTTTCACGATCCTCCATTTTCAGAACCCACCTTTTTGAAAACTATGGATATCAACACATCCGAATCATGAAATAAACCAAGAAAGGCATAAAAACTTACTTTTTACCCGAAAACCAAGGTTTAAACATGAAAATAACATTTTATACATTTTCTACCCGGTAAAAAAGCGTATAATTACACGTAATACCCTTTAACAACTATACAGTCTAGGATCCTACCTCGGTGAGTCAAAACTCGAAGCCTCAAAAATTAAACTTCGTAAAAACAAGAATTTGTCTGGATGGATGCGAAGCTTACGTCACGTATAGCAAGGATCCATAAACAAACTGACCCCTCAAAATCTAGAGAGAAGGCAGAGAAAATAGAAAACTTAGTCGAGAAGTTATGTTTTTAAAATATCTTCAGCCCCTGGATATTTATAGAACACGAAAAAACCACCCTCCAGTCGACTGACATGCCTCGTCTAGTCGACTGAATGGACCCACTGTCGACCCAGTCGATTGGATCCTCCTGTGTAGTCGACTGGACTGCTAGAGAAACACGATCCTTGCGTCAAACAGGTTTTTTAGCCCAAACGCTAGCCAAACAAGCCCTAACCAAACTCGAGAAAGTATAAAACACATCTACACATGCTGTTATACAATAATGAAACATAAATCATTCACAGAGGATATACATATACTGAAAGAAACACGTCAAACATATATATATAACTCAAAATGAAACAAATCCAGGCCTCACAATTTTATTCTTTAATAAAGTTATTTTTCATTTTATAAGAATCTTAACGAGTAATGTATGCGATATAATTTCTTTAATGTTATGCATGGATGACTTTTATTCTGTACAGTATTTATTCTGGTGTGTAGAGTACGACTTGCACACAGAAGGCAAGATTATAGGTTTTTGTAAAATATAAGTTTACTGTTCACAATTTAGATGGAATTGTACAAACCATTGGTACGACTGTAGCACAGAGTTTTAGTAGGTCCGTCTTGGTTACAAAAAATAGTTAATAGTGTCGTCTATTGTTTCGACTCTATGTGCTAGTACACTTTGTGTATTGAACAGGACCATATTAGGGTAATTAATTTTATACTAACTATGTAAATTAATTCACACCTCAAGATTTTTATGAGTACTTATGCTCTTAATTCCGAAATAATTATTATTTGTGTATATTTAGTATTCGTTGTTTTAATTCATTAGAGGGTGCTATCTTTTACGGGTCAATATTCTCGGTGAGTTGGATAGCGGTATTAAATATATGGTGAATATTAATTATTAAATGAATTTACGTCCCGATTGTTCGGGATTGACGATTCCCCCTTAAGAAAGCTTATAAGTTTTAACCGGGCCAAACCTTGCAGGTAGATTTAATTAGCCGGCCATCAAATAAGTTAAGTAGAAGGGTTTAAGGAATTTTAAGAAACCAATTAAATTAAATTGTCAGTAATTAAATTTAATTAGCAGGTATCGAGAATCTTAACGTGGAGAAATGGGTTAAGCATTTAATAACAGGAGCTCGAATAATCGATTTTGAGAATATGGCTGGAAGTGCAATTACGATTCTTTACTGATATGAATTGTAATTTATATTTTTATGAAATTATCTCAGAGGCAGGTGGGTTTTTATAATTACATTATAAGCCCAAGTCATATTTACTCTACAGGTTCCTGCTGTAACCCTGTATATATGCGGTTATGCTAACCCTAGCCCACATTCCACATGACATTTATTATTGAATTAGGATTTTCACATAAATCCTAGGTGGCTAGATTAGCAAGTTCAAGATTACAATAGATCGTAACCCACTCTACGTTAGTGACTCGCATCTAGAAATACAGTAGAAGGCTTGATCAGGGTTTCAACTCGAAGGATTCACATTCGTGGGTGTTGTAGTAATCGAACTAATTCCACCAGATTACAAAAGACATAATCCTGAATCTAACTTTTGGAGTACGAATTTTATTTTGATCGTTCAATATCAAAAAGTTTTAAATTGGTGCCTATTTCGGCTACTACCTGTCCAGTATTTTTTTATCAAAAAAATCGTATTCAAATCAATGATCTTGGCAGTTTGCCTCCAAGAATTGGTATCAGAGCCGTTTTGATTAATGAATATGGTTTAATCAAGGGATCGAGTAGTTTTAGAACTGTGCTAACTTTATTTTGCAGGCGTTCTAATCCTGATTTTATGACCATCGTTATATTCATGTTTGATTGAATCGTTCGAATGATTACTTAATTAATTTTTTAATCACGATGGTTGATTGTGATAGTTTAGGCTTTTTAGTTCAATTGTGAGCCTTCGGAACATAGGTTTCGATGTAAAAGTTTTATTTCTTATTTAGATATTGTTCGATATATGTAAAAATAGGTTTAAATACACGAAGAACACGAAGAACATGTAAATATGACTTGCACTTCAAATGTAATTATGAAAACTTGCCTACTCCTGAGACAATTTTATAAAAACATAAATTACAATTCATACCACTAAAGAATCGTAATTACACTCCCAGCAACAATCTCAAAACCGATTATTAGAGCACATGTTATTAAATGTTTAACTCATCTTCCCAAGTTAAAATTCTCGATACCCACCAATTAAATTTAATTACTGACTATTTAATTTAATCGACTTCTTAAAATTTCTTAAGCCCTTCCGCTTAACTTATTTGACAGACGGTTAATTAAATTCACCTGTAGAATTTGGCCCGATCAAAAGTTATAAGCTTCTTTAAGGGGGTATCGTCAATCTCGAACAATCAAGATATGAATTTCTTCAATAATTAATATTCGCCACGAAAAAACCAGCACAAAATAGTCTCACCGGCGGCGCTTTCGACGACATCAGTTCGGGTCATTTTTGGTGATTTTTGAGGTGTTTTTAAAAATGTTTTTGAGCAGATTTTTAGGCATAAAATAGTAATAAAGTATGGCTAGAAAACAATCTAAAAGGTTGTGTAAAACAACCGCAAAAAGTGGCAGGAAAAATAGCAGTAGCGGCGGCAAGCAGCGACGGCGACAGGGCTATTTTTGGGGCGTTCTTTAGGGCATTATATGGCTATATATCAGTGCTAAAAATAACAAAAAATCAGAGCCGAAAAATCCACAAACAGAGCAACAAAAAGCAACTTCGGCGGAAGCTACTAGGCAGCGACAGTGAGGGTTGTTCAGCCCTCATCGAAAGTAGTTTTTGGCCTATTTTCGTTCTGATTTTTTGATAAAAATAATAGCATATTTCGTGAGATATTTTTTAGAAAAAATCAGGGCGAAAATAGGCGTCGAATGAGGTGGCAAAATCCATGTGAAGGCGGCAGCTTGGGCAGTGACAGGGCGGCCGGCGGTGGCTGGTAGCTCGGCTGTTATGGCTGGTTGTTTTGGTGGTTTTGGGACTCGAGTGGTGTTGTATAATTATAACACTGCGTTACGAAGATTCTTGACAGGTTTCAGATGCTGAGAAGGTGATTCTGATGAGATTGAATAATTTCAAACTTATCGTTTAACAAGAGGATGAAACTCGATAGAGTTTCAATTCGATCATAAAATCGAGACATATATATTTTGCATTTATATTATTTAACTGCATGAATTATATATATTGTTATTTTATATTTTCTGTTTAATTTAATTAATTCGAAAAAATTCGATTTTAATTAATTTTTGTAACGAAAAAATAAAATAAAATTTTCTTTAATTAAAATTATTATTTTTTAGAAACTTTTAGATATTTTATTTTGTTACAAAATAAAGCGATTAAGATATTTTTTTAAATTGGATATTTTGAAAAAAATGTGAAAATTAATTTCAAATTTTAAATTAATTAAAAGAAATAGTTTAATTTTGATAAATTATTTTTTTTTAAATGTGAAACTTGAAAAATAAAATTAAATTCTTAGTTTTATTTAAAATTAATTTTTTAAATAAATAAAAATTTTAAAATATTTTATTTGTTACAATTAAAACACGGAAAGATAGTTTGAAAAAATCAAAATTTTTCAGATCGTGTGGTTTTGTGACGCCTCGTCCTCCGAGCACGTCGGAACATACATAAATATAAATAAAAAAATATTCTAGTCATTTATTAATATTTACATACGTTAATTATTACATCATAAAAAAGTTTTGAACCATTCAAAGTACTTAACTATTACAGTTTTACCAAGAAATTTTAAAAATTACACTAAGCACGAGAGAACTGAATATAAGAACAAAAGCATAGGTCTCGACTCCTCCGAACGCATCAGCGAGATCTACGTGCTCTTGAAACTCACCCTGTTCTTCAAATTCTTCTTCTCCCTCTTGAATGACTTCCTCCAAGAACTCCTCCTCACCTGTGGTATAAATGGCATGAGCCAAGTCCTAAAGCAAACCACTCTAACCTTCTAACTAATCTCATAACACAAAATTTACCACAGCACATACCATATAACACCCAGTACAGTTTATAGTCAAAGAGACAGACAAATTTATGACAGGATAGCAGATAAGTCAATAAGCATGCGTATATGAGATGTCGTGTATGAATGCAGATGCCCAACCCAACATACACCCAAATTATAACAGGGATTCCACACCAAGAATCACCAGAGTAGACTTGATGGAACTCTGATCACCAAAGCTATTCTCACCTCGTTGCGAATAGTAACCACTTTACCGGGCGTCATGCCACAGCTGTTTTACTCAATGGCAACGGCGTGGGGTGGCCAATAACATCCTTATTCCAAATCCTGGCCAAAATTATATGCTCACAAAACCCACTTTAATAACAAGAATGCTCGTTTGGCATCAACCCAAAGCTTAATTCATCAAACCAGAATGCTAGCGACGAACCCATGGTGCCTAACAATATTCATAAACCATTTCAAACACCAGGGACGCACCCAGGGTGTACAAGCCATAATCATTTTAAACACTGGGGACGCACCCGAGGTGTATAAACCAAAACATTTTTGAAAATGGCAACCAGTGACGCCCTAGACTTAGAATCAAGAACGATAATCTCAATACAGCCCATTCCAACAACGGTTTACACAGATAGACTCCAACGTGCCAGGATGCAAGTGACAATGTCAATGATGTATGATATGGATCTCAAATATAACCATCTATAGCATGGCATCAACAAGCATGGCAAGATTGGTGGTATAATTCGTAAAGCATAAGGTACAATTATGTGAAGCACAAGCTAAAATTCTCAAGGTATGATTCAAATATGATAGCATGAGTTCTAAATCATCATACATTCACTTAGAAACACTTATCAATTAATTCGAATCAATCATCATACAAAGACGCAGGTCTCATAGCAAAGGGTACTCAATCCATACTTAGCGACTTTAAGGCCAAAAGTTAAGTATTAAATTAAATTAGCCGACAAGGTTTTGGGGTATCTAGACTTAAAATCAAGTTATGATTTTTAAACACCATTTGGACAAAAATATTTCCTACAACTCTCACGTTTAACACCAAGGCCAAAACCTACTGCAAATGAGTGAACAAAATATCCTAAGCAAAAACGGTTCAACATTTTTCTGAAGATTTTACCAAATATATGCCTCTGTTGGTCTCAGTTTTGGGGTACCAGATCAAGTCTAAATGAACCCATTTTTTAGTATGTTCTATTTCCACAAGTCCCCTACAAGTTTCATGTTTAGAGTTAAGGGTAGTTGTTTGGAACAAGTTAGACTTTTTGGCCATTTTAGAAAATAGGTTCTGTCAGCCGCCAAAACTCAGCAAAGCCGGTTTTGGACAGAGGGTTTGAAACGGTTTTGGGGTATTATCCCAAGACTTTAAGGGCTAATTTTTGGGCATCAAGTACTTATATATGTTAGCTACAATGTCCATGTAGACCACTTTTGGAATAGGTCACTAAAAATATGGGTTTTGGGGCTATATAAAAATAGGTGACAGAAGTGTCCCATGAAAGCTGAAACTCAACAGAGATTTTCGAGGGGTTTTGACCTATCAAAACTCACTATTTTGTGCTCATGTTGGTAGATAGATAGATATACATGTTATCTACAATTTTTATGTTTTTACCAAAGTTTGAATCTCACTTTAAACTAGGGTTTGAAAGTCGGTAGTGTTGACTGGTAGAAAAATAACATACTTTGGTAAAATTGTAATATATCGAGTTCTACTGATGCAAATGAGTTGAAACTAACTTTGGATGAAAGCTAACACAAAAATTTAAATCTGGACATAAATAACATGCTTAGATCAATTTTCTACATTGAGTTATGGCGTTCCAAAGTTTAGGACAGAAATATCTATGTTCTCAAAAATCAAGTCTCTTAGGGTTCAAGTCTTCTACTTATGTCATGTCAAGTTTTTGTTCCATTTCTTTATATGCTTGTGTTTTAGACTTTAATATCAAGGCTCTAGCACACGTAGAAGCCATCAAACTCAAAGATAACAACTTACAACAATATCTCATATCACCCATAAACATAACAGTCCCAAATTTCCAACTACGACGCATTTTTGGTTTGATTTTGGTTCTTGATTTTTAGAGTGTTTGAAGGGATGTGTTGGGGGATATTTTGAGAGATATAAGATACAAGATTTAGAGGTTTTACTTACTTATTTGAGAGCTCAAAGGATGGTGGCATGGAAAGACTTAGCTTTAAAACAAAACACCTCTCCTTGGTTCCTTTTTCTTCTTCTCCTTTCTCCTTCTTTTTCTCCCTGAAACTTATAGAACACTTCAAGAATACTCAAATCTGGTTTCCTCTCTCTATATACACGAAATATGAAGGGGATAGGGAGGGTGTTTGGCTTGGTTTATGTAGGGAAGGGATAGGGAACAGGGAGGGGACAAAAAGGTACCATTAAAAGACTTTTTCTTCTTTCTTCACATGGATCATTTAATTTAGTTCGAACTTTGAGGGAACAAAATCAGATTTGGGGATGCCAAATATAGCTAGGAGGCTGTTTGGGGGACAAAAACCTAACCCTACATCAATTAAGGGGTTTTGCATTAGTTTGTGTGCCCTTTTGTGCAAGAAAATACATTAAAAGTTAATTTAATGTATCCTTTTGGTATCTTTTTCTATTGAGATCTATTATTTTAGTATGTTTATGATAAATATAGTATTTTCATGTATTATCATAGTTTTCATAGCAATTGATTAAATAGATATAGTCTTTTAAGCCAAATTAAGCTAATTTGGCAATATGTGACTTTTTGACTTATTTTGTTGTGTATGAACTTTAATAATGATTTGTTTGCTCTTTTTAACCTATAATAATTATATTATTATGTATATTACTTTTTCAACAAGTATTGGATCATCATAATGCTTAATTTAATACATTTCTCATCATTTTAAACTAAAAAGAAAGCGAAAAGTTACTTTTGGCACACTTCCCAAGGTGGTCGGCCACTAAGGGGCATTTTTGGTATTTTCAATGTTATTTTATCTTTTTCTACTTAATTGTACTTAAATCCTTGATTTAGGTTATCCATGTGTCAAAATTTAAATTTTTAAGACTTTTTGCTGTACTATGGGCAAAATGGTCTTTTTTACCATATTTATGAGGATTTTTTACTTTTAATTCATTATTTCATGATATTTACTTCATTTAGAATATTAGGAGACTCTCCGGGTGCTTAGGTTTTGTTGCCTGAGTTTTGGTCCTTTTTGGGATTTTCGGATCGAAATTAGGGTTTTCAATTCGAGTTAGAGTTTTGAATCTCGTCCGTACTCTATAGCCTTGTGGACTATCCATCACTAATACTAGGATCTGAGCAATGTCGTTACAAATTTTTTAAAATTAATAAATTTATTTTAATTAAATAGATTTTATAGCCTTTAAAAATATTTTAAAAAACAAAGTGAGAGATGAAATTTATTCACATATAAATTCTGCGATTTCCATCACTTATTCGTAAGTGGTGTAATTAATTCTACGTGTTGGTAGTAAGACCATCCTACCTATCAGATAAAATTAATTACGGTATCGTCAGTACGAACATTTTTCGG
The DNA here is from genome assembly GCA_032360265.1 of Heliamphora ciliata. Taxonomy (NCBI): domain Eukaryota; kingdom Viridiplantae; phylum Streptophyta; class Magnoliopsida; order Ericales; family Sarraceniaceae; genus Heliamphora; species Heliamphora ciliata. Next base: position 9,895 of record JAUMHN010409116.1, read on the forward strand.
GGATAATTCTGGATAATCGTTAGTGTGGATCACATCTCCTTGTAAAAAATTCATTGCGAAGCGATTGATTCGGGATTAGGTGGTGGTTAACACTTAACTGTAAATAATAATATTCTCTTCATCTGAGTCACTACTATTATTTACAGGATCGAAGCTACGTCAGCTATTTAATTTTACTTGGCACGATCTGTTGCCTAAATAGTAAAATTAATAGAAATTGACCTATCTGGAGAAATAATGGATAGTAAATGTTCTCCCATCGAGGCATGCTATTCACAAGATACCAGACTGCTGGCGAGTTTCTTTTAAATGGTAGAGAAACCAATTTAAAATAAAATTCAAGATTTTTTCTCGTCATAATTAATGGTTTTTAATTATGTGATTTTTAGGATTAAAATGGCTTTCAATCCACTTGCGATCATACTCAAAGAAAATAAACTAACGGGACCAAACTATGTTGACTGAAAAATAAACTTAGATATTGTTTTAACTACCGAGGATTATAAATTTGTATTATCTAAGATTTTTCCACTAGTACCGGACAAGGGGACGACCGAATAGAAAACTCGGGCTTATTAGATGTGACAAAAAGTTGATCAGATGGCTCGCTGTTACATTTTGGCTTCTATATCAAATATATTGCAGTATCAGCATCAGTCTATGCCCAGTGCCTATGACATGATTATGAACCTTAAAAAATGTTTAGGTATTAAAATCATGCTACTAGGCAGGTGGCCATAAAATCTCTGATGAATATAAGCATGGCTGAATGCACCCCAGTTAGGGATCATGTTCTGAAGATGATCAGTCTTCTAAATGAACTGAAAATCCTAGGAGCTGAGATTGACGGGAAGCCAAGTCGATATCATACTCTAGTCGCTGCTTGGTAACTTTAAGCAGTTCTGCCTAAATTATTCCATGAATAAACTCAGCTTTTTATTAGCAAAACTTCTTAAAGAACTTCTAGCAGCCGAGGGTGTTCTTAGGAAGCCAGGTAGCATGCATGTAGTTGAAAAAGGTTCTTCCTTTAAACCGAAAGACAAAAAGAAGTAAAAGGTTCAGAAATAGGGAGGCAAAGGTCCAAAAGCAGCAAAGGGGTTAAAAGCTGGTGTGAAGAAGTCGAGAGACAAGTGCTATCACTGTAACCAGTTGGGGTATCTAAAAAAGCAGTGTCTAGTTTTTCTTAATAAGCAGAACAAGCAAGGTAGTTTCTGTTCACTAGTGGTTGAAACATATTTAGCCGTGTTATCTACTGGTACTTGGTGTATAGATATGGGAGCCACTAATCATGTCTGTAATTCTTTGCAGGAGTTCTAGAAAACTAGGCAGCTCAGTGATGAAAAAATTTACCTACATATGAGCAATAATACCAGGGTAGCAACAGTTGTTGTAGGAGATATTACTCTCAGTTTTAGTAGAGATAGAGTTTTACTTTTAAAAAATTATCTTTACGTGCCTTTTATTAGAAGGAATTTAATTTCGATTTCCAATTTGGTAAAAAAATAAATATTTTTTTATTAGAAAAAATTTAATTGCGATTTCTAATTTGGTAAAAAAATAAAAATTCTGTTCATTTTAATAACCCTGTGGTTATTAAGAAAAATGAACATTTTATTTGTTCTGGTATATTAGTGGATAATCTGTATGTTATATCTCTTATCTCTCCTACACTGTTATTAACTGAATTGAATAACATATCTAATTTACCAAATAAGAAAAAAGATCCTTTTTTAATGAACTAAACGTTTCTTTGGCACTTACACTTGGGTCATATTAATCTAAAAATGATAAATAGACTGGTAAAAGATGAACCTTTGAGTTTATTGGAAGTGAAGGCACTTCTAGTCTGTGAGTCATGCTTAGAGGGTAAGATGACAAATAGGCTCTTTTTAGCCAAAGGCTATAGAGCTAAAGAACCGTTGAAACTTGTTTACTATGATGTGTGTGGTCCTATGACTATCCATGCTATAAGTGGTTTTGAGTACTTCATCAGTTTCATTGACAATTACTTAAGGTATAGATAATTTACTTGATGCACCGTAAGTTTGAATGCTTGAGAAATTCAAAGAATTCAAGGCAATGCGGAGAAACGTCTGTGTAAAAGTATCAAATCACTACGATCCGATCGTGGTGGTGAGTACCTCTTTGGAGAGTTTAGGAACTACTTGTCGTCAAAAGGGATAATATCCTAGTTGACTGTACTTGGCACTCCGTAGCAGAATGGTGTAATAGAATGAAGGAATAGGACTCTTATGGAAATGGTAAGGTCAATGATGAGTTATTCAGAATTATTCGATTCATTTTAGGGACTTGCATTAGAGACAGCGGCCTATATTCTGAATTTCGTACCTTCTAAGTCAGTACCTTTTACTTCCACAAATTGTGGACCAGACGCAAACCTATTCTGAGACATATTTTGATTTAGAGGTGTCTAGCACATGTGCTGAAAGAAAACGCGGGTAAGTTAGAACCGAACACAAAAATCTATTTCTTTATTGGGTATCTCAAGGGAATGAAGAGTGATTTATTTTATAATTCTAAGAATCAAAAAGTCATTGTTAGCACCAATGCCTAATTGTTGGGAGGAGATTATATTATGGACCACAGGCCCAAAAATAAAATTTTTCTAAAAAAATTAAGAGAAATTACTAGTAGAACGGAAGAGGAATTACAAGTCACTGATATCCCCTTGCCTCGTCATAGTGAGAGGGCTATCGGTACAGATGCAGATCCTGAACAACATCAGAGAGCTACCATTAACATGCCAGACAAGCATATGGATAATAGTGCACAGGGTTCAGATTCTGCACAACGCGTTACTGCTAGTACATAGACGCAGGTAGTGTCTCATCGTAGTGGGAGGATTGTTCATCAACCCAATTGGTATATATTCTTAGGAGAGTCTTTTAACAGAATTCTAGTAGAACTAGATACCGAACCATGTATCTACAACGAAGCACTCCAGGAAAAAGATGCAGATCTTTGGCAAAAAGCTTTGAATTCAGATATGGAATCTATATATTCTAATCAGGTCTATTAACTTGTAGAACCACTTGAAGGGATAAAACCCATCAGATGTAAGTAGATCTACAAGAGAAAGAGAGAAGCAGATGGAAAGGTAGAAACCTTGAAAACTAGACTTGTTGCAAAAAGGTTCACTTAGAAAGAATGAATCGATTATGAGGAAACATTTTCGTCGGCAGCCATGCTTAAGTCTATACGGATTCTCTTATCCATTGCGGCTCATTTCGATTACAAAATTTGGCAAATGGATGTCAAGACAGCTTTCGTTAATGAAAGTCTTGACGAGTGTATCTATATGGTACAACTAGACGATTTCATAGTAAAGAGCCAAGCACACATGTTGTGCAAGCTAAAGAGATCTATTTATGGACTTAAACAGGTATCGAGGTCACGGAATACTCGATTTGATCAAGCCATAAAATCTTATGATTTTAATCAAAATCCAGATGAGTCCTGTGTGTATAAGAAGCGTGATGGAAGCATAGTGATCTTTCTAGTACTTTATGTAGATGATATCTTCCTCATTAAAAATGATGTGGAGATGTTATCTTTGGTATAAGTATGGTTATCTGGACAGTTCGATATGGAGGACTTGGGTGAAGTCAGTCACATCCTTGGGATCAAGCTTTTGCGAGATCGAAAACAAATGATATTGGGCTTATCACAAGTAAAGTATATCGATGACCTTCTTACTCATTTTAGCATGCAAGATTCTAAAAAAGGGAGGTAGAGCTACAAGTTGGAGGAGTATTAAGCAGTCCTGTATTATTAACTCCACTATGGAGGCCGAGTATGTGGCAGCTTCTGAAGCAACCAAGGAGATTGTTTGGCTCAGGAACTTCCTGTTGGATCTAGATGTGGTACCTTTAGTTCAGTCAATATTACACTTTATTGTGACAATAGCGGAGCGGTTGCAAACTTAAAGGAGTTAAGAGTTCACAAGAAAAGAAAGTACATTTAGCATAAATATCACCTGATACGAGAAATTGTACAGAGAGATGATGTTGTTGTGACCAAGATTGCATCAAAAGATAACCTTGCAGATCCTTTTACAAAGAGCCTACCGACTAAGACTTTTGATAGTCATGTAGAGGGCATTGGAGTCAGATGTATAGCAACATGGTTCTGAGTATAAGTGAGAGATTGTCAAGATTGTATACTAAAAAATTATGAATTTTGTTGGTTTTAGTATTTTATTTTATTTTTTAATAAAATTATTTTTCATTTTATGAGAATCTTAACGAGCAATGTATATGATATCATTTCTTTAATATTATGCATGGATGTCCCTTATTCTGTACAGTATTTAATCTGGTGTGTAGAGTACGGCTTGCACATAGAAGACTAGATTATAGGTTCTTACAGAATATAAGTTTACGGTTCACAATTTAGATAGAATTGAAAAAACCATCAGTAAGACTGTAGTATAGAGTTTTAGTAGGCCTATCATGGTTACGGGGAACAGATAATAGTGTCGTCTATTGTTCCGACTCTCTGTGCTAGTACACTTTGTATATTGAACAGGACTATATTGGGGTAATTAATTTTATACTGACTATATAAATTAATTCATACTCTAAGGTTATTATGAGTGTTTATGCTCTTAATCCTGAAATAATTATTATTCGCGTATGTTTAGTATTCGTCATTTTGATTTATTAGAGAATGCGATCTTTTACAAGTCAATATTCCCGGTGAGTTGGATAGCGGTATTAAATATATAACAAATATTAATTATTAACGAAATCTACATCCCGATTATTCGGGATTGACGATACCCCTTAAGGAAGCTCATAAGTTTTGACCTAGCCAAACCCTGCTGGTGGATTTAATTATCTAGCCGTCAAATAAGATAAGCAGAATGGCTTAAGAAATTTTAAAAAACCGATTAAATTAAATTATCAATAATTAAATTTATTTAGCGGGTATCGAAAATCTTAATGTGAAGAAATGAGTTAAGTATTTAATAATAGAAGCTCGAATAATCGGTTTTGAGAATGTGGCTGGGAGTGCAATTACGATTCTTTACTGGTATAAATTGTAATTTATATTTTTATAAAATTATCTCAGGGGAAGGCGGGTTTTTATAATTACATTAAAGCCCAAGTCATATTTACTCTACAGGTCCTTGCTGTAGCCCTATATATATGCAGTTATGCTAACCCTAGCCTACATTCCACATGACATTCATTATTGAATTAGGGTTTTCACATAAATCTTAGGTGGCTAGATTAGCAGGTTCAAGCTCACAATAGATTACACTCTACGTTCGTGACTCGCATCTGGGAATACAGTAGAACGCTTGATTGGGTTTTCAACTCGAAGGATTCACATTCGTGGTTATTGTAGTAACCGAAATCATTCTACCAGATTTCGAAAGGTATAATCCAGAATCTAAGTTTTGGAGTATGAGTTTTATTTTGATCTTTCGATATCAAAAAATTTTAAATTGGATCCTATTTCGGCGATTGCCCGTTCAGTATTTTTTTATCAAAAAAATTGTATTCAAATTAATGACCTTGGCAGTTTGCCTCCAACAGGTCACTTGAGGGTCTTGTTGGTCGGCTTGAAGCAGACCACTTTTTATCATCCCTATCGCATCCTTCATTAGTTTGGGCGTACTCATATCAGACCCAAGATTGCTGTGAGCCATCTATACAGTTCTCCACATCGGGCTCCTCTTTTGGGTCAGTACCAGCGGGCATGGTCTTCTCGATTGAGAATACCGATCAGTACAGAGTTTAACGGCAGACTTTCTAAGAATTACAAGACTTGGCTTAGGGCAGAGATAGATCGCAGTGCAAGTCAGGGAGGAGATGCAAAGAGGAGAATGATTTGACTCTACTTCGTTATATTTCAATATTCTATTTTCTTCTTTTTAGCTTTTTAAGACGAGAACTTGCGAGCCTCCCTTGTTTTGGAATTACAACTGAGTTAGTAAAACTTCTTAATGAAAGTTTCTCCACTTTTAGTTCTAGTGATCTTCAAAATTGCTCTTTCAGATTTTTGATATTGCAATTATAACCAATTTATTAGAAAAACTTAAAGTTTTTATGTTGATCAACTACATAGACGACGTTACAAAATGGGAATTTCAAATAAAGATTTAGGCCAAACTTTTAACAGAAGCTGCCTACATATCCCGAACCCGAAGAAGGAGAATCAGGCCATAACATACATCAAGACTTGGGTTACACTCGGATATTGACACTCTCCTTTTTTGGGCTTTCCCTGAGGGATAGAACTTTTTGAGGTAATCTGAGTTAATGGGTGTAGCGAAAATATTTTCGTCTAGATCCATAAGAATAGCAGCGCCTCCTGACATCAAGGTCTTGATGACATAAGTTCCGGCCCAATTAGGTTTAAACTTGCCCCTTGGATCAAAGATCGGAGCTCTTATCTCTTTGAGGACCAAGTCACCTTTCTTCAAGTTCCAAACTTAACCTTCTTGTTAAACGCTCGAGCTGTTCTTCTTTGATACCCTTGGATGTGAAACAATGCCCTTAATCATCTTTCATCAAACAGGAGTAGTTCTTCAAATCTGTCCCTTTGCCAATCTGACTCGAGAATATTACTTTCGGCCATTATCCTCATAAACAAAATCTCCAACTCTATGGGTAAAACGACTTTCATTCCATAGATCAATGCATACGGTGTCGCTCTGGTGGAAGTCCTGATCGATGTTCAATATCCCTAAAGTGTAAATGACAACTTTTCCGGTCAAGCCTTACTTCCCTCTATCGTTTTTTGTAGAATCTTCTTCACGTTCTTATGAGCGGCTTCCATGGCTCCATTAGTTTGTGGTCTATATAGAGAAGACTTCTAACTGACAATTCGATACTCTTCCAAAATATCTAAAACTTCTCCTTGGAAATGAGAACAATTGTAGGAAATTATCTCGTGTGAAACCCCATGTCGACATATGAGATTCTTTTTGATGAACTTGGCCACTTGAGAGGCTTTCAGAACAGAGTAAGAGGCAACTTCAACCTACTTCGTGAAGTAATCTATTGCTACAAGGATGAACTCGTGTCCGTTCGATGCCTTGAGCGTAACTTTCCCTATCACGTCGATTCCCCAAACTAAGAATGGTCAAGGCGAGGTCATATTATAAAGCTAAGACGGTGATACATGCATGAGTTTTGCGTGAACTTGGCATTTTCGACATCTTCAAACAAATTGATGACTGTTCGTTTCCATCGTCATCCAAAAGTACCCTTAGCGTAGGATCTTCTTAACCAGCATCATCCCATTCATGTGAGGTCCGAAAACTCTTCTGTTAACTTCTCGTCTTAACTCGTGTCCTTGATCTGTATCAACACAAAATTTATTAGCTCCCAGGTATCCCCTCTTGTACAGTCTTCCTCCATAGATTATAAATTGTGCGGCAAGTCTCCTAATAGCCCTTTGGTCCTTTTTCCTGGCTCGGCTAGGACATTCTGCCTTTTCAATAAAGTTTCAAATGTCGTGATACCACGGTAGCCCATCATTGAACTCTTGGGTAGCGATGACACTACCGATTGTGGGTGTATCCCTCTGTTGAATCTCCAAAGGTCTATTCCTTACATCGAGTGGTATGCCTATGATCGATGCCAGAGTAGCCAAGGCGTCAGCGAACTTATTATGTAATCTCGAGGCGTGAGTGAACACTACACCTTCAATGCAGAGGATCATTATTTCGAGCTCTCGATGATACTAGATCAACCTTTCTTCTTTAACCTTCCATTCTCCTTTTGCTTGGGAGATAACCAAAGCTGAGTCCCCTATGACTTTCAACTTTCTTACTCCTAGTTCTAAGGATGCTTCCAATCCGGCTAAGCAAGCTTCGTACTCGGTCTGATTGTTAGTGATCTCAAAACTCAACTTAAAAGCCAAAGGTATATAGGAATCATTCAGGGTGATAAGGAGTATCCCTATCCCGTACCCGTATTGGTTTGAGGCTCCGTCGAAATAGTGGGTTCACAAATCCTTCCCAATTTTCAACACTTGTTCATCGGGAAATCCAAACTCTGGTTCTTCTTCTCCTTCAATAAGATGGTTAGCCAAAGATTCTGCAATGGCTCTCCCTTTCATTGATTTTCTTGTGACATACTACAAGTCAAATTCTGCTAGCATCAGCAACCACCAGGTTAACTTTCCTGTTAATACTGTCTTTTCGAAGAGGTACTTAGCAGGTCCAATCTTGAGATCAAGACGACTCAGTACGCTAGCATGTAGTGACGTAACTTCTTAGATTCCCAAACTAGTGCCCAGCAAGTATTCTCTAAAGGCATATACCGACGTTCACATTTTGTCATCTTTTTGCTTAAGTAGTAGACAGCTCTCTCTACCTTAGCTTCATCTTCCTGCGCGAGCATGCTCCCTATCGTTGAATCGATTACTGATAAATATAGTATTAAAGGATTGTCGGGCTCTGGTGGTGACAGAATTGGAGGATTTTACAGATACTCTTGTATGGCGTCGAAGGCATCTTAACACTGCTAATCCCGCTGAAACTTGGTCCCTTTCTTCAAAAGTCAGAACAGTGGTTCACAGGTAGTGGTCAACTTCGCTATAAACCGACTGATGAATTGGATCTTCCCTAAGAAATTCTTTACGTCCTTCTCGGTCTTTGGAGAAGGCATTTCGAGGATAGTTTTGATCTTTAACGGATCTAATTCTATACCCCGCTGCGTGATCATAAACCCGAGCATTTTTCCTGCCGTAACTCCAAAAGCACGCTTCTGCGGGTTCAAGCGCATCTTGTACTTTCTTATCCACTCGAAGAATTTTTTTAGTATGACAGCGTGCCCTTCTCGAATTTTTTCCTTGTGTATCAAGTCGTCCAGTAACGTGGTTGCAGTCCTTTGGCAGGTTGCTCTCACGTTCTTCAGCCCGAACGGCATGACCTTATAACAATAGGTGCCCCTAGGTATCGTGAAGGTAGTCTTCTCTCGATCTTCCGAAGCCATCAAAATCTGATTGTACCCTAAATATTCGACCATGAAAGACAAGAGCGCATTATTAGCGGTGTTATCTACTAATATATCTATGTGTGGGAGAGGAAAGTTGTCCTTAGGACTAGCCCTATTAAGATCTCTGAAATTGGCACACACTCGGATCCTTCCATCTTTCTTTGGTACTGGAACGATGTTGGCAACCCACTTCGGGTACTCCGTGACCATAAGAAACTCGGCGTCTATCTTCTTGGTGACCTCCTCCTTAATCTTGAGTGCCCAATCCAACCTAATCCCTTTAAGTTTATGTTTAATGGGTTAGGCATCGGGGTAAAGGGGGGATTTGATGCTGTATAATGTCGGGATCTATGCCGAGCATATCTTCGTAGGACCACACAAAAATGTCTTTAAATTCTTTTAATAAAAATATTAATTGTTCACGTTCTTCTAAAGACAACGTAGAACCAACGTAAACTAGTTGTAAATCTTTTTCATTATTGAGATTTATTAAAACAATTTCTTTAACTACAGGTTTAGCTCGCATTTCTTCTTCCTTTCAAATAGAAGCTTTAATTCTTAGGGATATCCTCCTTGACTTCATTAAAATCTTCAGAACCAAGACAAAATATTTGAGACACGGTGAAGTAAGAAAAATTCAAGTTCATTTCATTAATTTCAAAAGGGTTTACAACCTAAGACTCAAAACAAAAGGGGCTCGGGATGCTAACAAGCGCATTCTTAACAGACTCGTTGTTATAGATACTATTCACAGACTCGATAAAAATAGATTCAACAGACTCGGACTTCAACCCACTTGTTACATCATGCATAAGAAAATACTCAAAAAACTAACTCTTTTTTATTTTAACAGCATCCATGATAAGTGTGGTGTAATCTGCAAGCACGTCGGCTTCAATCATCAGCACGTCCTGTCTTCCTTATTGCCTATACGCACTCGGACCATATTTTCATCGAAGAAAGACCTCAGATCTCCTTCCTTGCAGTGAACTATCCAGTCTATTGACACCTTTTTAGTGAATCCCATCTGTCATGTTTCTACTTCTTCCTCATTATCAGACAATTAATGGCTAAAAAAATTTCCAGCCCAGGCAACTTTTGGTTAGTTTTCTCTTCTATCCATGGTTCGGGAGCCCATTGTAAAGGAAATCATCCCCTTCTTTGATAAAGCGTACATTCAACATCGGCCCGTATTTTCCCATCTTTGATTCTTCTAACTCTGGCTTATACCCTAGTCCATATCTGTGGCGATTGTGGTGCACAGGGATTGTTTCTAAAATTCCTTACTGATGCTTACCTAGTCACATTCCTGGAAAATAGGACATTCCCCTAGTTCGTTCATCAAAACTTGCACAACCTTAGCTCCGTCGAAATCAAACCCATTTAACAGAAGGTCTTCTTCCCTGTGTTGGATTTTGAGGAATGGGGTAGTGTCACTAAGCGGGGTCGGTAAGCCAGTTTCATCCGATATGGTGACAGTTACTTCTTCCTTAATCAGCTTCACTTTTTGGTGCAAGGTTGATGGAACTGCTCTAACTATCGGATCATACAACCACAACCTACCCAACAAAAGATTAATGAGGCTGGCACATCAAGAACATGGAACTCTACCTCACTTTCCAGTGTTCCCACTATCACAGCGAAAGTTACTAATTCCAGCACGTCTCTTCTTGTGTTATCGTACACCCGTACCACTTGCGTACTCGGCTTGAGGCCTTGCATCTTCAATCCCAAACAATAAGCAGTTCGTAGTGGACACAAATTAAGAGCAGAACCATTATCAAGCAGGACGACTAGCACCCATTTTTCCAAACAATAGATGGTCAGATGCAGTGGCTTATTGTGTGACGGTCCCTCTGTCGGAAAGTTTTTGTCACTGAAGGAATAACATTGGACTATTTTTTGGATAAAAGAATCCCAACTATCTAGTTGGGAGAGACGTCGATTGGGATGTCTACACTATTCAAAGCTTTCAAAACCACCTGTTGGTGCTTATGGGAAGCCACAAGTAACCCCCAAATGCTCACATTTGCTTGGGTCTTTTTTAGTTGCTTTAAAATTGTCTTCCTCTTCACCGTTCTGCTTCTCCACTTGCTTTCTTGATTCCTCTATGCCCTTACTTGGCTACCCCTTCTCTAGCTGGGTGGGCTTAAAATGCCTCTCGCTCCTCATCAGATGTTTTGTCTATTTTTTAGGTTCCCAAAGACCTTCAAATTGGTCGGTTACTTCTCGGATTGCAGCCACTAGATACTCCTTCTCTCAGAAGGCCCATAAATTGTCTGTGCTTGTCTTCCCTTGATTATCTTTCGCATTAACTCCTCTATCTCTCCAAAGATCCTCCTCGATTCCCATTACATTTTGCAAAAACAAATGAGATTCTTCACTAATATCAGTCTCTGATTCAAAGAGTTGTGGCAGCGACACTCCGTCGATCGGGTCTTCATAATAATATGGTGGGGGAGAACCCCAAGGTTCCCGTGGACCCCCATAGTGGTATGGTTTTTCCATAATTAGATGCCATTCTGGCACATCTTCTCCTTCATCATATTCTATATCTATGAATCTCTGCTCTATTTTTTCCAATTCCCACATGTTGTTCTCTTCTTAGTACTCCACCTTGAGAGAACATAAAACTGGTCCTTCGGGTAGAAATGTTCTTGGTTTTGGTTAATGAAAAGAAATGTTATACACAAAGGAGTCAAACACAGAACTTGCGGTGTCCAACAAATTCACCTGAGGTGAGTTCTCCACTTTCTCTTCTAGCTCCTTCTTCTTCTCGGTTTCCTTACTAGCTGGTGGATTTTCTTCCTGTTTACTCTCGCTGTCAACCTCCTTTCCTTTTGAATACTTTCCAGTCTCTAACATAGTTTTCTCTGTCTTTTCAACTCTAAAACTCGGCTCAGCTATCCCATACTAGGCTGCTCCTCGGTGCCATGTTGTATCATCACTTAGAACGGTCAAAACATGCCATTTGATGTCAATTCTAGCTTCTTCCAACTCATCTAATGCCTCAAGGAGTGCCAAATCCTCTCACAGACGTCTAATTTCTTCATCTTCTTCATCATCACCGTTGATAGGGGGAGGACCTTCCTCCTCGTGGATGATAAAGATCGAGAAATTATCAAAATCATCATCTATCAAATCCTCAATAAGGTTATTGATCAGCAACACCTCTTGATTGGACGGCAAATCTGCAGCTGGTCTCGGCTCTGTCGCAGAGACTATGAACTTTGTGGAATCAAAACTTTTTAACCCTTTTTTAACGGTATTCACGTTCGACTGAGTTGCATGATTTGGCAGAGGGTTAGTTGTCACGTTCAGCTTCTAAACGGTAGTCAGTAAAGGAATCACCTTGTTATCTATCAAGTCCTGAATCTCATGCCGAAACCTCATGCAGTTGTTAGTTAAATGACCATGCCTCTGGTGGAAGGCACAGTACTAGGTTGGATTATATCTAGGCGATAACGAATTTGGAGGCAGGGTCGGCTCCAAAGGCTTTAGGAGAGCCCACTCAATCAAACGGCTCAAGATGGAAGTCAATAATATAGTGAGTTAGGTGAAAGTTCTCTTTTAGTTATGAGGTTAGTTTTAGGTAGTTTGCTGGGTGGGTGGATTGGATTGGTTCGGATTGGGATTCAGCAGGTTCACTTCATAACTTCGGTTCACAGAGTTGGTAGCATTGTTCGATTTATTGGCATACAGCTTCCAGACTGCTCTATGACTTGATTCTCTCTTCTCAATTTCCCCAGACTGCAATGCATCCTCTATTTGCACCCCATCATCGAAAACCTGCTCAAACGTCATCAATGGCTATGTTATCAAATACTTGCAGAACTATGGTTGCAGGTTCTTTACTACCATTCTCACATGTTCCTTCTCAGTGGGTCGGTTTGTCATTTTGGCTGCCTTGGCTCTCTATCGGGTCAGAAACTCAACGAAAGACTCCATGACCTTCTGTCAGGTAGTCTCGAGTTCTCGAGTAGTAATATCGAGCTGAATGTTATAGTTATACTAGTTGACAAATGCAGTAGCAATGTCCTCCCAAGTTCTTGTCTTTGCAGCATCCAAAGATACAAACCATTCTGAGCGGCTCTTGACACAGACCGCTGGAAGAGATAAGCTTTCAACTGATCACTAATCTCCATTGGCGATAGGGTTCCCACATACATCCTCAGATCTCTAGTTTTGTCAAATTTTTTCATATCGGGCATCTTAAACTTCTCATACAGCTTAGCATCGGGAAATAAACAGAGTCCCTTGACGTCCAACATGTAGTTTTCAACCCCTCGGGCTTTTCTCAGAATCTTTTCCAGTTTGTCGACCTTGTCAGTCAAGATCGATTCCTTCGTGGCTAGGATTTTTGGAATTCCCAGCCAGATAGGTTGTGCAGCTACTTGCTGGGCTCCCTCGGGTCCCACATTATCATCCCAAATATTATCCCATATTCTATCCTCTTGGTCATTTGGGAGAACCGCATTGGGGTATGCAACCTGGGTATGTAAAGCTTGGATATGTGCTTGGCACTGGGTCTGAATCCTAGTATGATTAGCCACAGTAGTGTTAACCCCCTCGATTATCCGTTGTAATTCCAGGATTGCCCTCATCATATCTGCCATAGTCAAATCTGGGTCTGCCATCGGTAACCTCAGCTGATCTACACGTTTGAGTCTTCCACTCAGAGATTGGGCCCAAGTGCGTATAGGTTCTTCTCTGCACGGAGCTATTGTCCCGGGTCTCTAAACTGAAAGGACTCATGTAAATCAGAGGACTTGTTAGTCGGGCCTAAACTCGAAACAACTTCCTCTCGAAGACGGATTGGGGAGACAAAAAATAATCTTAATCGAGGTGCTAACTATATAAGCAAAAGCATCCACAAAAAAAATTACATAACCCTAAAAGATTTATTGATCCTAAAAGAAGGGTTCGAAGAAACTATATGCAACATGAGAAGGCTGGTAGGTCTACACTCAGTGTACCTTTTGATTAGAGTCACGAATATACCTCTCAATGCCAGGAATGGTGCAAGACATGGTCAAATAGTACACAGTAACTCTTTTGCCACATCTATGAGAGCATGTGGCCCGAAAGCTTGCTAGCTTCCCCAACATAGTTCCAAAACAGTAAACTGACCTAGTTATCGGGTCGGCGGAGCGGGGGTTTGAGAACCAAGCACACAAATATGCAAAATGCAAATGTGAATACCAATGAAAAATTTACAATAAGAACCATTGACATTTCAAGTTAAGCCCTCTTATGATTTTTTTTTGAAAAATCATTCCCCAGTAGAGTCGTCAAAAAAACTACAGGCGTTTGAGGGAGTGGAGTGCACCGAATATCTATTATTTTTAAAAAAATGTTCTTTTTCTTTTGAAATAGAAAGTCTAAAATATCCGAACACGTTTTTAGAAAAATTGACTCGCCACTTAGTTTTTGAGAAAAATCAAGAAAAACAAAAAAAAATATTACAGGTCTTTTAAAAGTATAACCAGAGAAAAAGAGGGTTCAAGGGCAAAGGTATGAAAAAAGAAGGTGTTAGGCACCCTTTTCGCCTAACTGTGAGGCTAACCTCTAATTTTTCAATATTGGTTCTTTTTTAAACTTTTTAAAGGTAATATATACAGAATGAAAGGTTAAAAAGAGTTCAAACAAAAGCAAGCAAAGAAACAAAATCCTAACTATGATCCTAAGGTCATGCAACATGGTTATTATTTCTAGATATGCCGCACATATCGTTTGAGCAAAGCAAAGTAAAAAATATGAGAGGAAAAGCTAAAATGAATAAATAAAAGCCTAAGGGTCATGTAATAATGTTTCTGTCTCTAATATACTATGTACAAGCTACACAGAAAGAACAGGAGGGATTTAAACACTATTTTTATGCTATTCAACATGTAAAAAACTCACGGCCGTAGCAACCAAAGTTGCGGCTATGACAAAATAAGTCACAAAACATGCGGCCATGACAACAATAGGGTTACCGCGAGAAACCAAGATGAAAGATGTTACAGCCGTGACAACTTAAAGTTGCGGCCAAGGTATTTTAGAATCCAGAAAGGTATATTCAACATACAATATCAAAAGTAAGCTTAAATCGATAGGATATGCAGGACAGAGACCATAACCCACTTGGTCTAGGTTAGATCTACCATACTTCATCCATTATAGAAGCAATATTTCTAAAGATAGAATGTACAGGATACCAAAATGAATAACAAGAAGCTTAAAACATGATTTTCATGTCACTGGTCTCATAAAATCTCACGACTGTAGCAAGAGGATATGGCAGTTGTGACAAACATGGAGCAAAGGTGGTGGCCGAAGGAACATAAATGACGGTCAGTACTATAGGTTTGATAAAACACACAGCCGTGACATTGAAGAGTTACGGTCGTTATGCTTATAAAACCATAGATGCTAAACTTAAAGGAATGGAACATACAAAATGGAGACCATGACCCATTTGATCTAGGCCAGATCTACCATCTACTATCTCCGACAAAACATAGACCACGACACAGAATGTATAAAGGCCTTGAAATAAAAGAATAACAGAGAGCTTAGAAAACGGTTTTCATGCTTTTGGCTTTACAAGAACATCACGGCCGTGACAACACAATGTTGCGGCCACGACAAAACAAAGAAAAAAGGCTACGGCTAAAAGTAAAAATATGACGGCCATGACTATAGATTTAATGAAAGACATGGCCATGACATTAAATGGTTGCGACCGTCATGTTTCTAAAACCACAGAAGGTGCTTCATGTGTTCTAGTGAACGTAAAAATGAATCTAAATTAACTATTTCGTACCAAACAGAAAGTTATAGATATACTGTTCATAAGGAAAATCTATATGAACAATGCTTAGATTGAAATGAATAATAAATAACCAATGAGAACAATGGACAACTTATCCACGACGCCCTCAAAAGAGAGAAAATGAGAGTTTATAGAAGTATCGTGAGTTCCTAAGATTACCTCGTATGAATATCCACCTCGAATGTCTCACCGGATGTAAGAATGGGATATCTCCAAGCAATATGAGCGCCAAGACCTTCCTGATGCAAGCAAAACCACGAACGGGGCTCAGAATGTATAGCATGGATATTGGAATATCGGGTGGGATTCGAAACCGACAGAGTTTTGTTATCCACATTCTTCTATCTCTGTTTTATGTGCAAAACGTCGCCTATTTACAGACAAGGAGGAAACACAAACCCCCTCTGGAATGCTGCCACCTGTCCAAAAAGGTGTCAAAGTGGCGGCCGTAACCTTTTTGCTTTTGTAGTGTGCAGGCAAATGGCAATGAAAAGAGCAGCTATGAGTTTCAAAAGTCGCGTCTAGGCTTAGGGTTTTAATAAAAGTCACGATTGTGACAAAAGAAGTCACGGCCTGTTCTAGGGTTTTCAAAAAGGTAGCAGCCACGAGAGCAAGGACACGGCTTGTTCTAAGATTTTCAAAAGGTAGCATCCATTAGAATACGAATGTCGCGGCCCGAAGGTTTTTGGTGGTTTTCTTGGGTTTTGAACTAGATTCTTGATTTTTCTTGCTATGGAGTATCTTTGAGCACAATTCTCATATTTTCGTTATTGGGGCGTTTTCGACCTAAAATTCAGCTTGGTCAAATTGTGGTGTCTATATTGGTCCACTAATCAGGCTTCCAACACGAGGTGTCTAGC
The DNA here is from genome assembly GCA_032360265.1 of Heliamphora ciliata. Classification (NCBI taxonomy): domain Eukaryota; kingdom Viridiplantae; phylum Streptophyta; class Magnoliopsida; order Ericales; family Sarraceniaceae; genus Heliamphora; species Heliamphora ciliata. The sequence continues at coordinate 26,550 of JAUMHN010409116.1, forward strand.
TACTTTTAAACATGCTTTGAGTACTACAAAAATATCCACAAGTCTCATTCATGACAAGATATAAACATAACACAACTAATCTCACACTTAGGCATCACTAATCAACTTTACTAAAAATTCAGCATCTTAGGTTCTGTTTGTAAAATTCATTTGCAATACTAAATGATATTTGTTTACCATGAAATTTACGGGGTGATAAATATACATGTTAGAAACATTTCTTCTAAAGGCAACTAAGCCGAGAGATGCCTCTAGACAGGGGCAAAAATTCTTTGAACAAATTAGGTCCAAAAATGATGTTGTTTGGTAAAAATGAGTTTGAAGAAAAACCGTTTGATCAAATTACTCTAAATAAATTTTAATGAAAGATAATTCAAAGATCTGGCCCTAGACATAAAGCTTGACCTGAGGTGATTTTTTTGGAATTGTCTAAAAATCGGCAAACTGGGCTATTTTTATACTCATTTGGCGTAAAAGCGTAAAAATAATGTTTTGGACACTTAAACATCATTTTGGGTTCTACAAAAAAATCACATATGCTTATAATTACCTTATGAAGCTCTAATAAAAACTGGTTTTGAAAAAGGCACTGTTTGGTTTACTAAAAAATTCGGGTAAGAAGAGAAAGGGGGTTTTTTCTTAGTTTTTCTTCAGTAAACTTGTTCCTATTCTTATTTAACTTATATAACGAGTCCATATATGATATTTAAGCCCTAAAACTAGTGTGATCCAGACACATTAATATTCACACAATACTCTTGTTTAACTCATGAAAAGAAAACAAAACACAAGGCGTCATTCCATGCACAACAGCTAAGCTATCTCTTATTTGATGCTTTTTAGACCTTTTTTCTAATCTTGCTTGTAACTATTTAGATCATATTATTTGTTATAGAAAGGGGTTAGAAGAGAATGTTAAGATGAGTTGTAGGAGTTTCTATCTCAAAGGTCTTGATCAAGGAAGAATGGACTTAGCTTTTGCTCAAATCCTCCTCATTTTTCCTTCCTCCTCCCTTTTTCTTCTTCTTTTTTCTTCTTTGAAGACTCTCTCTCTCTCTCTCTAAAAACTCCCTCTTGACTGAATTTCTGGTGTGAGAAATGGAGTTTAGCCTCTTATTTATAGGCTTGAGGAAGGATTGATGTGTAATTTTTAGGGAGTTGTCTGATAATTACTTAGAATAGACTAGGATCTAATTTCATAATTATAGCATTATGGGGTGATGTGTTGTCAAGAGTTGAATGATGAAAATTTAAAAATATTTTAACTGAATAAAACTTTTTAAGTTAAAAAGAAGCAGAAAAATGCCCAAAATATCCGGAAAAATATTTTGACACAAAAGGTGATTAATGTATATGGCTTACCTACTTTTTTAGAATTAACATTTTATTTTAAAAATAATTTTGTGAAATTTAAAAATATTAAATCTGTACAAAACTGCTAAATTTATATAGAAAAAGTCCCTAATGCATGTTCCCAAGGAAAAATCTCTCAAAATCTTCAAAATAGTACAATTTGTACTTGTTGGGCACATTTTCCAATGTTAGTTGTTGGGAGACTAATATATATTTGTATAATTAATTTTTTTTATTTAATTCTTTTGTATGATCATGGAATCTCTGCATGGATTTAAAATTTATATTTTAATTAATTAATTATGTGGAGCCTATCATGTGATCAAAAATCTCTATACATATAAATATATACGAATATATATTTAAAATGAGAATAATATTTTTGAGTCAAAATAATTAATATTTTTGGGCTCAACATTAAAAAGTTTTTGGGGTTTGATCTATGGATTTTCTTAAAAATTCGTGGGCTTAATAAAAAGATTTGGGCCATTAATTTTGTTGGGCCTTTAATTCTACTTAAGCTTTTCTTTGTGTTTTGGGCCTTGTATGCATTTGGGCTTTATTGTATTTTGACCTTATTAAATACTTCGAACTTATATTAAGCTTGAGCCTCATTAATATTTGGGCCTTAATTATGCTTTGACCTAATTTGAGTAATTGGTTTTTATTATACTTGGGCCACCTTTCTAAGACTAGGGTTTTTACTTGTCTTGGGCCTAATTAAATACTTTAGACCTTGATTGTTATTTAGGCCATGGTTTCTACTTGGACCTTATTTAACTTTGGGCCTTGTTTGAGTGTTGGACCTTGATTAAGCTTGAGCCACATTTAAATTTCTGGGCCTTCATCATGTTTGGGCCTTGTTTAATATTGGGTTAGTAAAAAGAATTAGAGTTTGGGCTTGAGAAAATATTCTCTTGAGCCTTCAATTAATTTTGGATCTTTAATGAACTTTGGGCTTTTTGTAAATCTAGGGCCTCAATTGATTTTAGGCCTTATGGAAACACTTGGATTTTTATTTAAGTTGGGCCTTTTTTATGTTTGGGCCTTGACCTGTTAGGTCTTCAAAGATTATTTCTTCTACATACCTTGCGTTCTAGAATTTTACTAGTTCTAAGAGAACTTATTATTCCTATTAATGTTCTACCATGCTATTAAAAAATACGAGATATTATAAGTCACCGAGGTACCCACAACCAATTCAAGTCACCAAGCTGGCAACCAATCAGCAAAACGAAAGAGGAAAACTTCCGCTCAACAAGAACCAAAGGCCCCGAGGAGGTCTGAACAATGGAGTAGACCCGGGAATGCCAGGAATGGCAATAGAAACTGACCAGTGGGAGGACGAATCTTTGCTTGGCAATAGGAGGAGATGGAGGACACCCAAGTCATACAAGGTATGTTCGTACTGTTCAATACCTTAATGAAAGTATTATTTGATCCTAGAGCATCCCAATCTTTTATATCTTTGACTTGTATGCGATCTCTACTCTTGAAACCCGAAGCATTAGATCAAACCCTAAGCGTCGTTACACCCTTAGGAGATCACACACGAGTAGACTCCATTTGTAGGATGTGCACGTTGAGAGTAATTGACACCCTTATGTCATGCGATCTACGAGTCATAGACTTTAACAGTTTCGATTTGATTCTCTAAATGGATTGGCTCTCCGAACATCAAGCCATCATTAACTGCCGACAAAAGAAGATATGAGCACAAGCAGAAGATGAGACCATCGTACGAATCCAAGGAGAACAGCGCAACACTCTAACCGTGAGTAACGCAAAGGTGTGTAGATCAAGTAACTTCATGGGAAGATTAGCTTGTATACTCGCTAGTACGAGCGCCCTGTCAGCCACCAAGTTACCGTGGATTGTATGCAAAAATGAGGATGTATTTCCAGAAGAATTACACGGACTTCCACCACATCGAGAGATCAAGTTTTTAATTGAACTTCAACCAGGCACTGCACCGATTTTGATCGCAGCACACCAAATGGCTCCCACCAAACTGCAAGAATTGAAGGATCAACTTCATAAGTTACTCAGCAAAGGTTTTATTCGCCTAAGCACATCACCGTGGGGAGCACCGATATTGTTCGCCAAGAAACGAAACTCTACGACTCTACATCAACTATCGATAGCTAAACAAGGTGATGATCAATAATCGATATCCCTTACCTCGTATAGACAATCTTTTCAACCAGGTCTGAGGGTATGCCTGTTTCTCTAAGATCGACCTTCGCTCAGCTTATCACCAACTTCGATTTAAAGAGGAGGATATTCCGAAGACATCCTTTAAGGCACGATAGGGGCACTATGAGTTCGTGGTTATGCCTTTTGGACTAACCAAAGCCACAAGAGTCTTTATGAGCCTGATGAACAAGCTTTTTTAACGCTACCTAGATCAGTTCGTAGTAATCTTTATAGACGACATCTTGGTGTATTTGAGAACCAAGGAGGAGCACGAACAACATTTAAGGATTGTCCTGTAGAAGTTGAGAGAGTCATAACTCTACGCTAAGGCCAGCAAGTGTGAGTTCTAATTGCATGAAATGAAATTTTTGGGCCATGTAGAGTCTAAGGAGGGAATAGCCGTGGACCCAACTATGGTCGAAGTTGTTTTGAGATGGAAACCACCCTAGAATGTCTTTGAAGTTCGTAGTTTTCTGGAATTAGTCGGGTATTTTCAGAGATTTATTCAAGATTTCTCAAAACTGGTATGGTCGATGACAAGATTAACACAGACAGGAGTGAGGTTTGAATAGAATGACAAGTGTGAGACTTCTTTTCAGGAGCTTAAGACGAGATTGACCAGCGCCCCTATCCTAATCAAACCCGAGCGAGAAGTTGGATATACGGTATATTGTGATGCATCTAAAGAAGGTCTGGCATGTGTGCAGAATGGCAAGGTAGTAGCCTATAGATCATGACAGCTAAAGTCTCACGAGCAGAATTACCTCAACCACAACCTAGAACTCGCAGCAGTACTGTTTGCGCTGAAGTTAGAGAGACATTATCTTTACAGGGAGCAGTTTAAACTTTTCATTGATCACAAGAGTCTGAAGTACCTGTTCACCCAAAAGGACCTCAACATGAGACAACGCCGATGGACGGAGTACCTAGAAGACTATCAGTTCACCCTAGCCTATCATCTAGGCATAGCGAATGTGGTAGCTAGCTCCCTTAGCCGAAAAGCAAAAAGTACATTAGCGTGTGTAGAAGCAAGAGAATGAGACATGATAGGAGCGCCCAATGAGTTTCGACTCCAACCCTTCGAGCAAGAAGAAGGAACCTGCTTTTGTCTGACTGTGGCAACATCCAATCTTCGTTAGCAAATCCTAAAAGAGCATCATCAGTCACCCTTTATTGTTCACCCAGGAGGAATGAAGATGTATCAAGACTTAAAGAGACACTATTAGTGGAATGGCATGAAGCGAGACGTAACAGAGTTCATGGCCAGATGTCTTACCTGTCAACAACTAAAAGCCGAACACCAAAGATCGGGAGGAACCCTTCAGCCCCTAGAGATACCGCAATGGAAGTGGGACCATATAACCATGGATTTCGTCTCTAGGCTATCAAGATCACTATCAAGACATGATGCCATCTGGGTAATTGTGGACCGTCTCACCAAATCCGCACACTTTTTGCACGTCCGACTTCTGAGAATCTAGAAGCCCTAAGTCAGAAATATATTCAGGTGATCATTTGCCTTCATGGAATCCTGCTATCTATCATACCAAATCGAGACTCGCATTTCACCTCGCGATTCTGGAAAAGTCTACAAGCTGCCCTAGGGACAGAGCTTTGTTTTAGCACCGATTTTCACCCGCAGACTGACGGACAATCCGAACACACGATCAAACTCCGAAGGACATGCTACGAGCCTACGTCATAGATTTCAAGGGAAGCTGGGAGAAGCACTTACCATTGGTCGAGTTCACCTACAACAACAACTATCAAGCCAGCATTGGCATGCCGCCATACGAAACTCTCTATAGAAGGCCATGTCGATTACCGATTTATTGGACCGAAGCAGGAGAGAACATACTTCTTGGACCCGACTTAGTATAAGAAACCACCAAAAAGATTCGACTGATCTAACAATGAATTACCACCTCTCAGAGCAGATAGAAGAGCTACGCCGACCAAAGACGGAGACCACTCCAATTCGAAGTGGGAGATCATGTATTTCTGAAGATTCAACCGCGACGAGGAGTTATACATTTTGGCAAGAAAGGAAAGCTAGCCCCAAGATACATTGGACAGCTCAAAATCTTCACCGAAGTTAGAGAAGTAGCGTACCGCCTAGCCCTACTTCCATAACTCGCTAGTGTTCACAATGTTTGCCACGTATCGACGCTAAGGAAGTACGAACCTGATCCTGCCCATGTTATGAATTGGGTAGAACTCCATATCGACGAAGATGCTACATTTAAAGAAAGGCCAATGAGGATAATCGACCAACGTGATAAGATTCTTCGAGGAAAGACTATTCCGCTTGTATGAGTTCTTTGGAGCCACCATGGAGTCGAAGAATCGACTTGGGAACAGAAATAAGTAATGAGGGCAAGTCATCCCTAGTTGTTCGCGGACTGAGGTATGATACGAAATTTTAAGAACAAAATTTATTTTAAGGGGTATTGTGAGGACCCGGTTCTAAACCCTAGTATTAGCAACGGTGAACCCATGAGATCTTAGATCTTCAAGAGGTTAGGAACCTTGATTCGATTCGACACCCTAGAGACCTAACACTCGAGAGGTAAAACCCTAACACCTAGAAAAAACTCCTACCATCTTAAAATTGTTTAATTATCATAAATATTAATTTAAAAATCAAAAAATCTCATTAATAGATAAAATTACCATTTTGCCCCTAAGATTTAAAAATCCAAAATTTGATACTTAGACACCCTAAATTAAAGATTTAAATTAAAATAAGAAGAAAAGGACAAAATAACAAGCAAATGACCAAAATATCCCTTAGTGGCCGGTTGTGCCCAGTTTTGTGCGCCAAAAAGTCTGTTTTTGCTTTTTAAACTCAAATTAAGAAAAATATGTACAAATCAAGTTTCATTATAATCCAAAAATATTCAAACAAGTAACATTTATAATAATATAATATTTTATGTCAACAAAAGTAAATAAATTATTATTAAAGCTCTTACACACCTAATAAAATCAAAATGACACATCTAATCAAAATAGCTTAAAGTGACTAAATTGCATACACTTAATTAATTAATTGTTGTCAAATTTATAATAAACTATAAAAATAATAAACTAATCATAAATTTACTAAAATAAATCATTTTAATAGATAAGAAAACCAAAAACATACATCAAATTAATTTTTAAAATACTTTTTTTGGACAATGTAGTACTAAAACACTACCAAACAAAGCAATTAAAGCAAAATTCAGCACATTTAGCCACCTAAACTGCCCCCATGCGAAATTCCCTCTGAAAATCTAAAAATTTCTTAATTAGAGAATCATGCAACCAATAAAAGTTCAAAAAAAATCAAAAATGTCTTGCATTGTACTTATGGCCTCTACTATCTTTTTCTCTA